>JAANDH010000363.1:0-217533 GCA_011799765.1 Nymphaea thermarum
AGGTGCCATCTCCTCTCTCCCCTATATATTCTCACTTACGTGTTATTGTTGAAGTTAAGTGAATAAGATTTTCTCTCTCCTAGGGTTGCGGTGTGCCCCTAGGTTAGAGCTTCCCCGTGGTTTTTTCCTCGTTTTGAGGTTTTTCCACGTACATCGTGTGTTTGTTCCTTGCCCTATTCTTGTGGTTTGTGTTTCTACACAAGTAAATGCCTTTTATCCTTTTCAGAATTTGCTTGGCATAGCTAAGTTGACTTATGCTAAGTTGACTTATCTGAGTCATATTTTGGCCCACTAGCTTGAGCAAGTTGATTAACGATCACCTTGCTTTCTAACTTGTTCGCTGCCTGCCAAGTTGACTTGGTCAAACTCGGCAATTTTTCCAACAAGTGAGTCATCATGTATCAAATGGCCTTATGAATTTTTTAGCTGTTGTATTTGCTACTCAAAACCTTGTGTCTGGTAGTTAAATTGCAAAGCAATTTAGATTGTGAAAAGGAATTAAGTTGAATAGGGGTTTATGAATACTGTGGAGAAAGAGAGAGAGGTGCTGCTAATATATTGTATATCAATTATCTGGAGAAGATATCTTGTATCTTCTTGCTGTTTAGCATGTATCTTGAAGAGAACGATGTTCAAACATAGGGATGTTAACGTGGTTGGATTTGGGTCAGATGTGGGTGTTGCCTTATACTTTCTAAGTGGATTTACTGTAATGAGAGTCAGTTGTATTCGAAAACAAAAAATTATTATATTATTATATCTAAGATTGTGAAGAATTTTGAGGGATTTATGAAGGGGTTGGTTAAATGATAGATTGTTTTGATTTTTAGCCTTTTTGATGCTTGAATCGAAGCTGCTAAGCGGCAGGTTGGGACCTGTCATATAAGAGCCTCATCCTAGTGTGAGAGTCGTCCAGGTTATTATAGTGTCTATAGCAACTTGGCCCACTCCTACATCAGGTGTGCACTCTTGGTTCGGTAGATCTCGAGCCGACTCTATGCAACTTCAGTTTCAGGTTTGGAAAATGTTAGAAACCAGAACAATCTATCACTTAACTAAGACATTTCTAAGTCTCTTAAGATTCTTCACAATATTAGATACAAAAACTTCTCAAAATCGGGTGTTACAATCCAGCCCCACTGGAGGCACAAACGTCTGTGTGTGTGGAACCACAAGTCTGAGCATTGAACTGGTTATGGTACCACTATAATAACCCAGCGCATTTCCACACTGGGTTCGAGCTCCCAGTTTAGCGGATCCCAACTTGTCCCCTAACAGCTTTGGTTACAACCTCAAAAAGGCTAGGAACTAAAACAACCAAATAACTTAACTAACCTCTTTTGTAAATCCTTCAAGATTCCTTACAATTTTAAACACAGAACTGATACATACACTCACACATCTGGAGAAATCCTCCGGCCTCTCACAAAACACACTCCAATGTATTCATTGGAGCATGGACATGATTAAAGGCTGCCTGATGAAATGTATTGGGTGGTCTTGATGAGAGGGGATCGCTCCTGGCCAAAGGAATCCACCTTCTATATATATATATATATATATATATATATATATATATATACACACACACACACACATACACACACCAGGCCCAAAATAGGACTGAATTTTCAAGTCGCTTTCCCACCCTTGAAGAAAATGAAGAGGGGAATAGAAAAGGTGAGAAGGTGAGAAAAAGAGGTGTTGGAAAACCATTCCCAAAATGGTTTGTGTTCTTTTTCCACCAGACCCAAGCAATCAGGTTCTGATTGCTTGGTACTCAACTAAACTCCCGACAGTCAAACATCTGATGGCTGCTTTGCATGCTTTATTGGTTCGACACCAGTTTCTGTTAGGGTATGATAAACACCAAAGCTTCCTTCAGTATGTAGTTGACATCTATTGACTATTGGCTTAACCTGCCGTGTTACTATAAGACCATGGTACGTAAGTTGTGTTAAATTAAGAACTTCTGGGAAATTGAAGGTGCCAGTTGGTGAAATTGTCTTACATCAATAACAGACCAAGTGCAGGAAATATATGGCTCTAGAATAAGAACAGTCGCATGTAATGGGGCTATTTTATTGGAATACTAATTAAGTTCGTGATGCAGTTGAAAAGCATTAAAAAAAGATTCAGTTTCAATTTGTGTATTATTTATTATTTTATTTTATCTGTTCTAGTATTTTAGGTTTTTATTTCTTGTTACTTTGTTTTGGATCTAGATCCAAGCATCCGTTTTTTGGCTATATAAAAATGTTTAGAGCCTCAATCGTGATTATCCTGGAATTAATGCTAATCTTCTTTGAGGTCTTTCCTTCCAGTTATTTCGAGCAATCCTCTTCTCCACTGCATCAGTTTGGGCCTGTAGGCCAATGTTTTATGTACCATTTTATAGATTGTGTGCTGAGTTTGTTTGTAAATCTGTGATGTAATTGCTTTGTCTGCCCAAAAAGGAAACAGTTACAACTGGGGCCTTCCTATGTCAAATATAGAACTTAAACAAATTAAGCATGTTCTCGTGTAGTTGTGTTACTATTGTCTTAGTCCCAGAAACTATGCAGTTATATTGAAAATTATTTTGCATTTGTTTCTGTTGTGTGCAGGTTCTATGAAGGTGTTGTACAATCTTTCGATGCTAAAAAGAGGAAATATTTGGTAAAGAAAATATCTGTCTTTTCAAACGGTCAAAATACTCACAACTGGCCAATGATGTTGCGTTGTTTTTTGTTTATCCAAGATCTTTTATGATGATGGAGATGTTGAGATGCTTAAGTTGGAAAAGGAGAAGTGGGAGAGGATTGATGATTCTCATGTGCCAAAGGTCTTGTTTTCAGTCCAGAATCATAGATTTGTTATATTTGATTTTTCAAGATAATTCTTTTGGGGTTGTATTATTGTTCAATGCTTAATCATCTTAGTTGTTTTTTTATTCATTACTTTCAGCAAGCACCATCACCAAGTCCATCTACCTTATGCAGAAGGTAAGCTATGGCTCATCTAACTTGTTGCCTGGCTCTTGAATTTCATGATTTATTCTGCTTGAAAGTTTCTGTCGTTATTGTGGTCATTCTGTTAATGTTTCAGGTGTTCTGGAAGAAAAAAAATTAAGAAAGAAGACAATACTTCTGGAAGAAAAAAATATACATTGAAAAAGTACAAAACTCTGCATCTTGGGTTGCTTTCTTTTTGGGATCTCATCATCTGTTAATTGCAATTTTAATGTGTCAACGTTCTAACAGGAAGGAAAACCGTTGCAACTCAATCAAGCTTTCACGTAAATCACCTAACAGGACAAGTCTTCCATCTTGTGAGGGTGAGAGCAGAGATGAACTGACCGACAGTGGAGGTGAGTGATTTCTGACAATTGGTCTTAGGCCACTATTTTCAAGATGTTTTTCTTCTGTTCATCGTTTTCAGTCGATTCCATCTGTTCTACATTGGTAGGAGCGGTTGCAAAGTAGGTATACTCGCTTTGTTTTGCATCACCAGTATCTCGTTAAAAAGTAAAATAAGTGTGTCGCCTCTTCTCGGCTAGATGGTGGCTATCACATAACCTGCTTGTGCTTTCCTCTAGTGGGATCTTAGTTCCCAAATTCCTACATTTCAGATGGTGTTGAAGTTGAACGTCATGCTTCTCCTGGGAAGCTGCCAGTTGTGGAGAACAGTTCCGATGATCCAACAGGTGGAAAGGAGGTTGACCTTTTCGATGCGGAAAACGCACCTGATCCATCTGGCTCCCAACATGTTGAAGATCCTGGCAATGAGAAAAAGGCTTGTGGTGACGACTCCGACGATGAACCACTGGTAAGAGTAGTTTATGAATTTTCCGTTCGTTCTAACCGGACCATCTGACATGTCTAAAAATTAATTTCTCCTTCTGCAAATGCAGCTTGCTTGGAAACTCAGGGTAAGCAAAGGAGACTGAAGAGCGCGCTCCACCTCCAGCAAACTTTATGCAGCTTGCTTGGAAACTCAGGGTAAGCAAAGGAGACTGAAGAGCGTGCTCCACCTCCAGCAAACTTTAGCATCAGGCAATAATATGCTTCAACAACTTTTTCTGTCTGGCTGCTCCTGTTTGTACATTGCTATGTACATTAAAATAAATTATATAATCAAGAGGTTCCTTCACATGATTACTCATTGACTCGCAAAAAAAAAAAGTGAATGACCTTCTAAGAAAATGCGAAATGTTGAACGACATCGGTCAACAATCGCCAACAAAGAAATAAAATTGCATTTAATGTGCATTCAAGATGTGTCCTAAATCAACCTCATTTAATTTGATCAAGCTCAAGTCAAAGTATAGAGTATGCGCGTATTCGGAAAAGAAAATAAAGAGGTGCGTGGAAGCCAAAATTTCAAGATATCATGTTAAATTTAAAATATTTCCCAACATATACATTTTAGACCTGCTAAGTTTCAGTTTAAAGTTTTAAACCAAGCTGAGTTGAGCACAAGAAATGAATTTAACCCTATTCTGCGGCCGATTCGTTTGATGGCCTAAAAAATATACTGTTCACCTAGAAATGAAATTCAAAATTTTCAAATCCATCCCTGTTTATCAAACAAGAGAAGAAAAATCTAGCCATTGACACCGATTATGTAAAACATTTTTCCGGAATTTTCGTCCCACCCGGAGAGGTCGGACGAAAATTCCACGATGAAAAATAAGACCGTTGCTTCCCACGATGGCTGCGAGGCTGCTTGAAGCTTCGTCACCTGCGATGGCCGCGAGGTGATGTATTCTGTACAGAGAGAGAGAGAGAGAGGGCGGCTACGATGGCTGCGAGGCTGCTTGAAGCTTCGTCACCTGCGATGGCCGCGAGGTGATGTATTCTGTACAGAGAGAGAGAGAGAGAGGGCGGCTACGATGGCTGCGAGGCTGCTTGAAGCTTCGTCACCTGCGATGGCCGCGAGGTGATGTATTCTGTACAGAGAGAGAGAGAGAGAGAGAGAGGGCGGCTACGATGGCTGCGAGGCTGCTTGAAGCTTCGTCACCTGCGATGGCCGCGAGGTGATGTATTATGTACAGAGAGAGAGAGAAAGAGAGGGCGGCTCCTGGAGACTGGATTTCAGAAGACAGTGGTCCACTACAATTCAATAAACATACTGAAGACAGTGAAGTCTGTGGCTCAGGTTAGTCGATTTTCTGCATTCGATGCATCGGGTTTGTTGTTTGTGTGTCATTTCAACATTGTATGAGAGCCAAAGCATCTGATGTTGACGTCGACTTTAGACTCGAAGCAGCTCGATCGGGTTATCGGCTCAAAAAAATCTAGAATGAGAACAAATGATAGAGGAAACTGGATGGACATTGTACATACTCACGACAGTCTTCATGCCCTTAGACCTGATATTGTAATCATCGTAATATCTATCAAAGCTGAGCACCTGCCTTTGCTGCATACATACATAGAAAAAAGGAACTGTAAATTTCTCTGGTAAAATGATGCAAGCTAAACACTTCAAGGGCCATGAAATAAAAATATATATGAATCGGTTACAATGTTTGATAGGACATCAACCACACAGGCATATGATCCGATTCTAGGATCGCGCAACTAAACTTGGTGGCTAAGTAGTTCTCCTAGAAATAGGGATTTCAATGGATCGGATTCTAATCGAGCGTATACTTTACCGTATCTGCTTTTGGATATCTGCGTATTCAAGTTTGAATTCAATTCAGATTTAGAAAAATCTATGACATATCTGAATTGAATTTGAAATATGAATTCACAATTTGATTCTAATCCAAATCTGGTTTTTAAATTAATGTCTGAGTCCAATCCAACAATATTACTGATGCTTCGGATAAATGAACAGATAAGAACTACTGATTCTCTAACATATCGGCTTAATTTCTCAATAGATAAGAAGCCATAATTCAAATGGGGTAACATATATGGAGTGTCTAATTTTTAGAGCCGTCTAGTTCTAGACATCGTTAGCTACTCACACACCTGCTCATAAGTTATTAGTCATATATTATCTTTGTTATTGTAAATACAAGCTTTGATTTAGCTGAAAAAGAAGATGTATAGCACCCCTATTCTTTACTCAACATTACCGAATCAACCACCTTATAGACATGACAATTCTATTGCATGACTCTGAAATTGAAGCTGCCGGTATGCTTTATGCGTCCTAAATAAAAACTGTGGTGGCCAATAAATAAAAATTTTGAAAATGTTTAACCCCAATCTTTTCAAAATCACGAAAGGGCCAAATAAAAATTAATAACGAATTTTTTAAATTTTCAAAACTTGAAAGGGGGCCATGTCAAACCCTAGACAGCTGAGCGGTTAGTTGGTTCAAGGTTAATTCCGGAGATCCTCAGAAACACATCAAATTCAATGTTGTAAATATTGGTGATCGTTTCATTTCGACATCATTATCACAAAAAACATGTATGGGTATTATACAATGAGGAATTTCTCGGGTATATTACGGCAAAGTTGTATATCTCGAAAAAATCTCGGTGAATTTTAAAAAAAATAAAACATTTAATAAATCTTAAAATTTTTAAAAAATAAAAATACGAAAATACGTGTTCTTTCGCGTTTTTTATTTTTTGGCGTTTTTTAACACATTTTTTTCACGTTTTATACATGCTTTTGTCGAATAAAACACGTTTTTTGTGACAATACTCGATATCAGCACTTACCCTCAATTTTATTTTTGAATTTCAATTCTAAAAATAAATTTCTAGGAACTTCTTTCTATTCTATATTTTCAAGACATCAAACGGACGGGCTAATAGTTTGTTACAATCACCAAACAGCCCCTTGAGAGCCCGTGAGTTACTGTTCTATGTTGGGATAGATACATGGAATTGTTCCCATGCCACATTTTAACTTCTAGTTAAAACAGAACCGGAGTTGTAAAGGCCATGTGTCCGTCCGTCAATTGTAGACTTGTGCAAATTTAAAAAAGAAAAAGAATTGTTCTTTTCAACTTTGAATCAAATTTTGTGCAAGGGCATCCACTCTCTCATGAAAGAAAAATTGGTGTAATCTTGGTCCACAACAACTATGGCTAGCCCCATTTTGCCGATGACGACAAAATTGCTGCTTTGATTGTTTGACTACTAATAGGACCTTCCTATTTATTTAAGTCGGTGTTTGAGTGTTGGTGCACAACTTGCGACCCTAGAATTTGAAAGCTTTAATGGAGGAAAGAAAATCTGCAGCCAATGAGTACTAATATGTAATGAATTGAATCATGTAAAGGAACCAAAATGTAAATAAAAATATATTATACGGGTCCTTAGGCACTTGCCTATATAACCTCACATCTAGCTCAACGCACAAAATTCTTGTTGCTCGGTTAACCTTATAAAAGAAATTACAATAGAGAGTGCGGCACCAAACAACCCATCTACATACCACTAAATAACGCCTCTCAACCTAACTCCCAATGTTATAAAAGAGTAGCAGCCACAAGAATCGAACAAGAGATACCTAATGCATACCATATGACCACTGCACCTTTTTTTTTGTGTGTGTATAGGAAAATTGAGTGGTGACTAGCTTTTTAGAGTCAGCAAGCCATCTAATTCGCATTTTTTGATCTAATATGATGAGCGGTTAGGAGAAAAGGTGATAGGTATTTTAGTTATCTAATATTACACTTTTTTTTCTTGTTTTTATCTTAACCATCTATGTGTTTTAGATAGATGACCTTGGTTAGATGGGTCACTAACTCTAAATAACCAAAGTCATAGTTCACTTATATATATATATATATATATATATATATATATATATATATATATATATATATATATATATATATATATATATATATATATATATATATATAGTGTGTGTGTGTGTGGTATCTCTTAATTATTAGGTCATGACTATCAAACCATGTTACATTTACATCTACTTGTGTCAATCCCAAGGGCCGGAAAACAACACAAGACGCGCGCGCGAGAGAAAGCAAAAATCCCAAACAACAAAAATGAGAAAGTTAGGATTTGATATTCGTAGCTTAAAGTCGGGTGCAATAGCTTGGGTTGGAGATTGATAGGTCGTCAGTCTTTGCTTAGAGTATTAAGATGTCAAGATCACTGGTGTGTTAGTTGAAGTACAGCAAATGCGACACTTAGAAACACTAAAAACAGGTCATATATTTTAAAGGGAAAAAAAGCTTGACAAGATCTCCAGGCTCTCTAGCTGGCCTAGTAAAAGTATTGCCACATTATTTTAAACATACAAAAAATATAAAATAAATAAAGAAAGGAAAAAATTAAAACATCGCTTTTTTTATCTTTTTAAAATGAAGGTAGCGTGTTGTCCTCAAATTATACGATAAAGATGCATCTGGTAACTTCAAATCTAAGCAAAAAAGGGGCCACATTGACATTCGAGATCCCACAGAGATGAGATCTACACAAAAATCAAAGCTTCATCAAACAAAGGTATGCAATCAGAACTCAATGTCTGAATTCAGGTTCACACCTGTTAGTATCTTATAATAAGAAAAAAGTTAAGCTTGGACACTGTAATCTCATACCTGAAGGATTCCTTATCATAGTAGATTCTCTCCACCGCAATTGAGGTTTATCAGCCAAAGTCGGGTTAAGATCTGCATTCTTTTGATATTCCATCAATAAATATTCAAAGATAGCGATACCCAATCAATCTATTTCAAAAAAAAATGAATTAACATCCAAATAAAAATCTGATCATATTGATTTAAGAAATGACATCTGATCTGATTAGGGTTTGGTTTAAATAAATATCTAGTTGGATAATAACCATCAATGTGGCCAGTTAAACTTTCTATATTCAATACTTATTCATTTTCAAAATCCATGAAGTCTTTTGTGGATTTAAAAGCTAGATTTGAATTAAATTTGGATTTTGAATTAAAAAAAACCGGACTTAAATTTTCCAGATTCACATTGGATATGAATTCAAATAGTGATACATGGACATCTGATGGACCCAACAAGGTAAATAACACATATTGAAGTCAAATCAGTGTCCTTCGTATAAATTAGTGTTAAATATGAAGGATTTATGATCTCAAATTGGATCATATGAAAAGGTCACCAAATGTCTTATTGATGAAGGGAACAAATTATATTCACTAATTAAATTTAAGTACTTGTCCCCCAGTCAAAAGCTAAATTTTCAACCCAATCTGAGGTGGAGCCAAGGGGGACCCGCATGGACGTTGGCTCTACCTAAAAAAATATTTAAAAAATACATATAAATTTTATATAATTTTACTTATATAAAAATTTTAAAAAATAATATTTCAGTCCACGTCAAAATTTATAAACTTTAATTCAGTATCATGAAAAATTGCTGACTCCATCCTTTAACCAAATTAACATAAACATAATCAATATAGTTTTCATAAGTTTGTGTGGTCTTTTTAATGTTCTAATTACTTTTTTTTTAAGTTTAAACAGAAAAACTCAATTCGTGAAGCATGAAGAAGATTCCGATAGCGACAATATTTGAAGAAACAGGACCAAGCGGATCCGACCAGTCCGTATTCAATACCAACGACTAAGAACGAAGGGCGTGGACTTCGAAAGATCACGAACTTTGAAAATCAAGGATATTCTTGGATTCCTATGGCGAACTGACAATCTCGACTCTGGCGCGTACGAGTCTCATTGACTAGCAGTCGTCACGATGAACTTTGACTTGACTCGTGTAAGGGCAGACGCCCTTTCGGAGTGACTTTCTCGAATTGGCAGAATCGGATCTTAAAAGATTCTGTCTCCCAATCGTGATCATCTCGGTTTCTTGCTTCGTCAATTGACTGGTCGCGTTTGGAATTGATTACGTTTCTTCAAAAGAATCTGACGTTGCAACTTAAATGGTATGACATCAAGGAATATAACGCAGTTGGTTGAGTTGGTGAAAATTTGATTGTTAGTTTGATTCTAGTAATCACTATAATGTGAATGGTTAGAGTCTGGGCGAGTTGAACCAGTTGTGTCTTGAAAGGAGCTTGAGTTGGTCTCGAGTCCGATTTCATTAGCTTAATATCGCCTTGGCTTGAGTTTTTAAAACTTGAACTCGGTTAAGCTCAACCGAAGATTGGCCTGAGTCGAGCCAAACATTTTATTAAAAAGAATATATATTTTTTTAAAAGAAAGAGACAACATACAGACTTAAACATATAACCTCTCATATACCAATCACCCGAATATCCATTTGAGTAATCTTTTTTTTTATAATTTTATAAGATCATATTATATATATATACATATATATATATATATATATATATATTTGAGTTTAACCATACTGAGCTTACTTAACTCGAGCTCGACTAGTTTAGGTTGGCGACATCATTTTTTAACTCGAACTCGTCAAGTTTATCGAGCAAGTTCAACTTATTGAACATCAATGGTGTGGTGCGCTGCACTCTAATTAATTAAGTACGGTCGTTGCAAAAGGATGGTCGGCTTAGACCTCGACCGAGACACCCGTTCCACTCAAGGTTGGAATTCCGATTCGTCACTGAACGGGAAACTCCGAATCGCTGGAGGACACATGCGTCATTGTTTCTTTTGTGAGGAGTAACCAGGTAAACCAACAGAACGTGCAAGAGGGGTTATGGTTCATCGTTTCGCGTCCACCGCCACGTGCCTGTTCGTTACTGCGGGCAACCGGGAGCAGCCAGTGACCTCTCTCTGCGAGGTGGAAGCTCAAGCCGCGCTTACAAAAATCGCGACGGTGGCGTCTTTCCAGCGGGAACTCGACAGCCGACAGGGCTCCGGTGAGGCGGACAGGCACAGCTGCTGACGGTCTCTTTAGGTAAGCGCTTTTACTTCCGTCCTCTCTTTTGTGCGTCGCCGAGGAAGCACGGGGATGATCGGCCGTGTTAGGGTTCTGCTTCCTCCTGGACATAGTCGTGTCGCTTTCGTGGCGTGGGACGGTGAGTTACTCTTGGAATCGTAGTTTTCGACAGATCGCGGAGTAGGGATGGCGTATTTTGGTCCTTAAACGTGTCAAAGGCATAGGGTTTCTGCTTGTGGAATGTTAAAGTGTTCTATGGCTACTTGCTGCCTGTCCATGGAATTTCCTATTTTTTAACTCCAAACATCTGTATCTTATGATGTAAGTACGATTTCTGAGGTTCGAATTGTTGCTTCTTGCTTCTGCCGATCCTTTTCTTTTGTCTACTTTGACTTTTTCGTTCTTAGCTAGCAGAGCCTAAGCGAGATTTCGTGCTTTTTTTATTCCTCTAAGAGAAAGAAAATTGGCGGTTTCTATTAAGTTTCTGGCTTATTCACTAAAAGAAAGTAGATCTGGCTCGAGAACTAAGATTTTAGAGCTGCGGACCGCTGCGTGTCTCTCTTTGGACTTGAATTTAAGGACTAATGGCGGTTTCCTTGCCTATTTTTGTTGTTTTAATTTATGTTTTCATTTGAAACGTATAGGTTGAAGATGTTAAGTCTATGAAACTTTTCTTCCCTTTGGTTGAGAAAGAATATGCGCATTTTTTTCTGATAATTGAAATTTGAGAATTTATCTTCTTTGTCTGGTTTCTGTCAAGAAGCTTAGACCTGATTCTGGAAAAAATAAATTCTTGGGTCGCAAGTCGTGAGCCAGCTTTTTGAGTTGCTTCTTGTTAATGTTTCTGGTGGATGGTGAATTTATGTCATAATTTTTTTTTTTCCTTTCCACGTTTGTGTTCTTCTTCTATTAGCAGGAGAAAATAAGGTTTTCAATCTGCTAAGTGTGGAATTGTTGTCTTCTGTTTCTTTCAGCAGAAGGGCGTCGACCCACTGGTGGTGGAATTAGTTACTGATGTTCATAATTAGTAGCTTTTCCCTTGATAGAGAAAGTTTAGCAGGTAGTTTTCTTGTTTGTTTTTGTGAAATGGAAGAGGCTAAGATGGTTGGTTCTGTTGGGTTAGGGTTTATCATCAAGATATTCAGGAACTAGTTGCAGTTTTCACCTGCATATTTTGTGCTCTTTGTCTGTTATGTGGACGAGAAATGGGTGACTATCACTCTATGTTTGATCTGTCGTATCCATGAGTGGATAATGTTTTTTTTCCTTTTACTCCATATTATGTGTGGCTGGGGAAGTATGTGCAGCCTTCTGTGGTTATACTTTATAGTTTCTTATGTTCCTGTTTTTGTTGCATCTAACTGTAAATAGGAAATTGTGAAGCAAACTTGTTTTTTGAGATGGGAGGTCGTTGTGGTGTAGGTTGCTCTGATTGAATTGGTTGTCAGAAGTTTATGTCTACTTATATTGATATATGGCCTCATTGCATGTACTTCATGAAAATGGAAATCACATACAAGAAGCACATGGTTGTGGGACTGTGAACTCAGAAATGTCTCATCTTTTGACATTTCTTTCCATTTTTTGTTACGAAGATGGTGCAGGCTGTATGGACCATATTTGGAGTCCCTCATAGTTATGTACCTCTATGTGCACATTTGTTTCTTCTGCAATTATGGTTGGACTTATTGGACCAATCATTAGACTGTTATGTGCACTCATAGAGGTAACCTCAAAATGCTAGGGATGTCTGTGCCAAACAAAAATGACTGTAGAAGAGGGTGTTGTAGAAAATTCTAGTATCTATAGTGAGCTTGTCATTGTGCCAGATCTAATTATTTTCCATGCCTTCAGAAAATGCCAAAATGAGTTCATTCCTGATGTTGAGTATTTCGCATTCTTCTCCAATCTATATGTGTGCCTAAGTATCATTTTCTTCTGAAGTGTGAGTGCACATGCATATATGTTATTTTGCGCATATTGGTGCTGGTTTTGATCCTAAGGCTGGTCAAAGATGGCTATATTGGTGATACTTAGGGCTTGCTTGGGTAAATGCATGCTGTTTATTGTCAATCTTTTTAAGTACTCGATATGAAGCTTTTAAACCATGTAACTATCTTCCATTGCCAAAAAACTAAGAAATTCTGTTGATAAAACTTGCTATTCTGAATTTTTGGAAATTATAGTTAAACTTTGTTTCCATTGTTTTTTGGAAATTATAGCCAAAAAACTATCTTCCATTGTTTCCCTTGTAAAAGTTAATTTCTCTCTAGATATCTGATTCACCGCTAACTATGATATATGGATTATTAAAGTTGCATAAGATGTTGGATTAATACTAGGAGGGGCTATTACCTATCATACAAAGCTGATAAAAAACAAGAACATGGACAAGATCAGCTCTAAGGCCTGTGGCTTTAAATCTTGCTTGGAATTGTTTGCCATGTCGTGATTTTTAGATTAGCGTAACTGTCGCTTGGCACAAAGTTTTCAGCATAACTAAACTTGCACTTGTTTTTATATTTTTGAAAAGTATAGTTAAACTTTGTCACTTATTAAAAGCTTCAAGACTGCTTTGAAGTTTATCAAGACCCATTATGGTAGTTAAAGATTTAGCAATAAATTTCTTCTTTTCCCCTTTAAACTTTATTATCTGTTATCTTTTAATTGAACTGTTTCATACGCTGCTGAGACGATGACTACCTAAATATTGTCTAAACCTTGAAGTTTAAAAACTAAAGAAATAACAAATAAATGAAATTTTGAGGAAGCTATGATGTCATTGCTGTGTGTAACCTGAGAGCATATGCAAGTTAATGACCTACTGATTATTCTGCATTCAGATTGACATGTTACTAGGAGTGCATTCAAGTTGTTTGAGGTTAGAATTGCAATGTTATACCTTAACAAAGGACAGCGTAGTTTCCAACCAATTTTGCAGCTTTCTTTTTCTTTTTCTTTTTTTTTCCCTTTTCCTTTTGGTTATATGCAGTTGGTGTCTTTTGAAGATTTCAGAACGTTATATTCAGGTCCTAGTTATGTCAAAGGATTTGATGCCTTTTTGAATGCTTTGTCTTTTCATTTGTTTGAACGTCTAGTCAGTCCTTCTCCATCGAACAAGCTCACATACGGACATTAAGGTGTTGATGCCCATGCTATCTCTGTCTACTGCTTAAATACTATGTTTTACAAGTGCATACTTCTTGTTTTCAATTTGAAATCTTTGCCTTATGACTTGATCCTAAAACAGGTCTATAGACAGAGACCGAGGAATACCCAGGATCAGCGGCATGGGGGAGACGATTGGCATTCTCAAAGTCATAGTCGTGCAAGGAAAAAGACTGGTGATCAGAGACTTTACAAGCAGTGATCCTTACGTAATTCTCAAAATGGAAAATCAGGTAAACTTTGTCATCTTCATCAGCTATGAAGTTTTTTTTTTTCCTTCCTGAAATCAGTGTCATGATCTAATGCTATTTTTTGGAAGTAAATGATTTTTATTGGCATCTTATATGTGTTTTTCATTAATTGTGATTTCCGATATTGTTTCAGACTTTCAAGACAAAGGTCATAAACTCTTGCCTTAATCCAGTCTGGAATGAAGAATTCACTTTCTCTGTCACTGATTCCTTTGCAACCCTAAAATTGGTAAATGTTTCTCCCTTGATAGTTAAGAGTTTTTGTCATTCTCTTTCTGTATTATCCAAATTAGGAGGTCATTCTTGTACTTCTAGTTCTATGATCCTGCCATTAGTTGATGAATTTCAGTTCATATATTCATTGACCTTGTAGGTAAGGTTATTATTCTCACTTTCAGTCCTGAATTGGTTGCATATGGAAACAATTAAATTATTGTGGAAGGCGGCCATTGTCTTATTTATTTGTGAACTTTTAGGTTGCAGGAGGTCAGCGTTTAATACCTGGGTAATCTATTTACTGTCTGCCTAGCTGCAGTTTGCCTATCTATAGAAGAAGAAAAGTTCTCTTTTTCTGTAATCTGGGATTTGTAGGCTGTTTAGGACGTTTAGGTTGTCCTTGGTTTTATACTAGAAATTTTCTCTCAATTATTTGGAAGTCCTCTTTATTGTCAGTTAGATACTTAGCTGGTAATATTCTGATTAGACCTTTTCCATCTTCTGCGTATGATTCATTGTGAGCTTCATCCTCTCTCATTTCCTTGTAAATTTTGTACGCCATCGTTCTACTGTTTAAGTTACCCTGTCAGTCATGCCCAATAAGTTTTCAGCTTTCCATCCTTGGTCATTCCTACACTAAGTATCTGCAAGGCCTACTCCAATATTTTCAAGCTTCCCTGTGAATCTTCATCCACTGTCATTTCTGCAAAAACTATCAGCACACCCCAATTTCATCACTTTCAAGTTGTTGTGGGCCATCATATGTGCTGGTTTGCAGTTGGAAGACGCTGCCACTATTTTCAGTCAAAAACGCTGGATTGTTGCTTTTGTGTTGAAGGGGAAATCACTAAAGGAAGAAACAACCGATTTCTTGTGGTATTTTTCTGTTGACAGTCAAAGTCAAGTATTCAACAGTCAAAAAGCTTCTCAATTTGATGACCAGGAATACTTTTCCATTAGAAAAACACAATTCAGAGGTTGATTTTTATCAAAATGCCATGTAGATCACATCTACATGGGCAAGGTTTGACCTGAAGATCAGATTTTTGCAAGATCTCAACTGCAGATCAGCCTCTGTTGTTGTTGCCAACATATGACATAGAACTTCCGTTCTGTTGAATGCATTTGTTTGTTCATTTATAACTAGGAAAGCAGAAATGTCGGACAATGAGCGTGGCCTTGGTCCATAGAGGAGCGTAATCCTGTCTTGGTTCTGAGGTTGACTGTACCCATCATTATTGTGCTTGATGAACAGGAAGTAATGGACAAGGATCGGTTCAAGGCAGATGACAAGATGGGGCATGCGCACCTAGAATTACGTCCTATTATATCTGCGTCAAGGCTGTGTCGCATCCTTCATAGCTCGGCTGGAGATGGAGAGACCAGGATGCGCAAAGTAGTCCCGGGGAAGGACAACTGTTTGGTGAGGGACAGTTTTGTGTGTTGTGTAGACGGGGAAATTGTTCAGGATGTTTGGCTGAGGCTGTGTGATGTTGAGTCAGGAGAGCTGGAACTCAAACTGAAGTGGATTGATGTCAGCAGTCCTGCGGACCCATCCTGTCCACAAAGCGTCCAGCAATAGTGTATATTTGATGAAATTGCTTGGATCTCTCTCTCCCCCCTCTCCGTGGATGTGTATTATGTGGTTGTAGGTGGACTCTAGCTCGAAATGTTCTTTATTTTTTGCCTTCTATATGAAGTGGCCACTCTCCATACCAAGTCTGCTTCTTGGCAAGGGTGGGGGATGAGTCTTGATTATAGTATCTCATCGCCTTGTTTTTTGTTAGGGATGGCGACAATCAGCTTTCGGAAGCTGGGTATTTTCCCTAAGAAGAAACATCGTTCTGACGCTGAAACTCAGTAATTTGCCATCCATTTTATTGTGAATACCCCTTCAATTTGTATCTGCACAAGTCGAAAATCCTTTCAATACATTCCTTGGTTTTGGAGGTCTCCGATTATCCATTTGGCTCGTCCCTGTCCTCCCCGTTTGCAGCCCTAACCTTTACAGGCATTGAGCTCTAGTGTGTTGGTGAATTCCACGAACTGTTCCGAAAATGAATGTTCAAATTTTCCATCAGAGCGTCAATGGAATTCATCATAAGGTGAAGAAAAACAGAAGAGGAATCAGCAAGAGTGGAAAGCAAGTAATGTCTAGGGAGTGGAGGAATCCAACTTTTGAATTCACAGAGCTTAGGCAGTAAATGGCAGGTATATGTTTTAAGCTCACACTCCACATTTTCCTTCCTCCTCCCACACTTTTCTTCACCTGACGAAATTGAACTTAGCTAGAAGTTACAAAACCTCAAGATATGGCGTTCACTGTTCGTTGCAATAAATGAGGCAACTAAAGGTAGTCGAGAAGGGAGATGACAAGGGTATTCCATGACAGAGAAGTCCCTATTTGGGAAATGGTGATTTGTGAAAGTTTAAGCATTTGGTAAAATCTTCCTCGTTCTGCTTTTGCCATGGCTGCTAGTGAAAGCAGCAGCCAGAAAAGGAGTTCATGCACTCTCATATATATATATATATATATATATATATATATATATATATATATATATATATATATATATATATATATATATATATATATATATATATACAGAATATTATTACGAATGATTTGTTTTTGAAATTGTAAACACTTTTGAGAAATTTATCACTGCAAATGGACTCGGCAAGGTTCATTTGCTAATACAGAATGAACTGGCTTTTTTAGTTAGAACATTTAAAGATTTTTCTATGATGGTGCCTACATTTCGAGTCCATAGCGCCAATGGCATATGAAATCCCATATGTTGGATGTGAAACAGAGTCCATCTATAGGAGTTTGGATCTATTGTTGGTTGGCGCAATGGCGCCTCACCCAGCTCAGCATTCGGCCTCTCTCCAAGCCCTTGCGCGTTGAACTAGGACGTTATAACTGGATCAAGAGAGTCAGTATGATTCTGCTCTAAGGATGGATCCAGATCAGAAGCCCGTGCAGCGACCAACAAATATCTAAAAAATGCTGGCCCAAGAATACCAAGGGAAGTGGATAAGCAGATAAGCCACGTAGAGCGAGAGCTTCATCCCCATTCGTCTTCCTCATCTGCAACCAAATCTCTCTCTCATTCTCACTCTCTCTCTCTCTCTCTCTCTCTCTGTGACTGCCATTTCCGGTAGCCATACAAAGAAAAATCAAGGTGGGCGTCTCTCGTTCTCTTTCTTAAAGCGATACCGTGAGACGTTCTCTCTCTGAAGGGATCCTTTCCTCTTCTTCTCCCCCTCTTTCTTTCTGAGAGGACAATGTCGACCACCCAATCCCTCTTCACCCCAACCTCCCACCTAAAGCTCCTCCCACCGACCACCAGCGTCAACGCCGCGTCGACCACCAGTGCAGCCCCCAACCACCTTCGCCCGACGCCCGCCTCCTCTGCCCGGTCCACCCGCCGAACCCTCCTGACGACAAGCACGGCGGCGGCAGCGGCGTCACTGCTGCTGGTGCTGCGGGAGCCGCCGGCGGCGCATGCGGCGTCGGACGATGAGTACAAGAAGGAGACGTCGGAGGTGATCGGGAAGCTGAGGACGACACTGGGGCTGGACAGGTCCGATCCGAACGTGCCGTCTGCGGTGGCGGAGCTGCGGGAGTCGTCCAACACGTGGGTGGCCAAGTACAGGAGGGAGAAGGAGCTCCTTGGGAGGTCGTCGTTCAGGGACATGTACTCGGCGCTGAACGCCGTCTCCGGCCACTACATCAGCTTCGGCCCCAGCGCGCCCATTCCGGCTAAACGCAAGGCCCGCATCCTCGAGGAGGTGGACAGCGCCGAGAAGGCCCTCCTCAGGGGCAGGTAATCAGCCGACGCGCCCTCCCCGGAGACGATGCGTTGGTGGGTCTCGCCTGACCTGCAGGAAGCCTGCTATCTCTTGTCCTTCTGTGGCCTTCACATGATCTTGGATTTTGGATCGAGTTGGAGAAAATAATAAATCAACACCTTTGTTTATCATCCCTTTTTAATTAAACAATCTACTTTCCTTACTTC
Source organism: Nymphaea thermarum (assembly GCA_011799765.1). Taxonomy (NCBI): domain Eukaryota; kingdom Viridiplantae; phylum Streptophyta; class Magnoliopsida; order Nymphaeales; family Nymphaeaceae; genus Nymphaea; species Nymphaea thermarum. Next base: position 18,436 of record JAANDH010000363.1, read on the forward strand.
GTGAGCTTGATAGATTCTTTCTTTTAATTTTCTTTTACAAATTTCGCTTTGACGGCTGCTTGTGGTACATTTTTTATGTTTCGTTTAGGCGTTTATGAGGTTCAGAAGTTCTTGGATGGATATTATTGTTAGGGGCAATTAAGATATGCCGGTTGTCTGATGTTGTCAGATGACCAAAACATGGTTCAGAAATTAATTTTTGGACGTTTTTTTTAATATTTTTTGAGGTAACTGGTGGATTTCGATTCTCTATGTTGGTGGAGCATAAACACGGCTCATTTAAAAATTTTTTATTATATTTAAACTTATACAAACTGTTGTCCAAAGGAAAGAAGAAATTCCTCAGTCCACTTGAATTATAACTAATCTTAGTCAAGGTGCATTTTTTTTCCTTTTGAATATATATTTTCTGTAAGAAAAGAACCTTAAACAAGTTGTGAACATGAAAACATAGTTGTTAACTACCTCAATTATTTGAAAAAAAAAATTGAAGACTCTGAAAAAGTCTCAACCTTGTCATTAGGTCGCATTGTACTCAAGATCATAGAAAAAGCTTGAATTTTGGTTTTTTCTTTTATTGAATCTGGCATTGAAACATATATATTTCATATTCAAATCCAAGTTAACCTCATAAAATCTTGTTTCCATATAAATATAATTTGGATTTGTTACCAAGTTTTCTGTTTCCACTGCAAAGCAGGTCAAATTAATGGATCATGTTAAAACAGTATGAGAATAATCTTGTGTCGAAAAGATTAAGTGATAACTATATATGTTAAAGCCCATCCACCTTTGCATAATGACATCTAACTGGCCACACCAAAAAGGCAAAAACCTAAGTAATTTTTTTTGCTTGAACCATTAGAAGGCATTTGATGGGCAAAACACTATGTTTTTAGAACACATGTTTTATAAACACTATGTCCGATGATGATAAAGAAGTCAAGGCCCCTCCCTTTCCCGCATTTTCATTGGTCAACCAGCTATGCCGAACCCCTTAAGGTTTTTTGTATTTAAAAAAATATGTTGTGATTATGCATCTCGGGATTCAATTCAACAATAAGATGCTAGATGCAAACCCAATATGTCATGTACATCAAAAACATGATGTTTTTGGAACGTGTTTGATGAATGTGTACTCTAACAATACAACGTTCTTCCTCACGCAAAACTGCAGACACTCTATACAACGAAGCAACCAGTTCTTCCATTTCCTATTGTTTGGTCAAATTGGAAGATCAGATAATGGAATGGTTCACAAAATATTATTCAGCAACCATGATTCACTATATAACAACTCCTTCTACCCGTGAAAACATCAGAATTGCAGTGCTAAACTTTGCTTCTAGTAGCTTTGGTCGATCTTATCACCCCTTTATTGGATGGCTTGGTTATGAAACATAGAAAGTTTCCATACTGTAATGTTAAAACAGAGAGACCAACATCTTTTAAATTCCTTACACTGCAATTTTCTCCTGTGCCATCTCAAAAACTCTGAACAAAAGTCTTTAGAAGGGGTTCTATGCCCACCAAACCAGTTAGTAATACAAGTCCAGATGTCATGAGAGAAGGAACATGTAACCAGAAGATGCGGTTGACTCTCAAGAGCCTTCCTAGATAGCACACGCTAGGGGTACTCCCAGTCATTGAGATCAAGCTTCCATTGGAATTCTATTAAAACTCCCAATAAAGGAGAACCAACACTCTGTTGAGATTGAATAAGAGTCCTAGAGCTTCTTATACCATCTAGCCACAGTACCTCGGTCCTCATTTTCTACCACAACTGAATTCGAGGAGATAACAGCCTAGCCATTAGATTTCTATATCAACCTATCCATGCCCTGAGACAGTTGAGATCTGCATCTGTTCTGAATGCCCACAAACTGACATTGAGAGGCTGTTTGACAGCAGTAACATTCTGTTACTTTCCCATGACCCTGTTCCAGAAAATAGGGTAGATCCATAGAACATTGTTACTAGTGGTCCATGAATCTGCTTCAGATTCATGGAGTAGATTCATGAGGCAGTAACACTGTGTTACCAAACCAACCCGTGAAGGCCAAGGTTATCTCTGCATTTAGCAATGCCTTCACCAACAGATAACCCATGGCTGATTCAACTAAATGGAGGTCCTCTCCAACAACTGCATTAATCAAAGCATTCCGAAACCAGGGGCCCAACCAAAATATTGCCAGATGACCATCTTTTACTTGATAACATATGTCATTACAAACTTTGTTCCAACATCTTACAATATCTTTCCATGGAGGTGGCATATTGCTCCCAACTTTAACTTCTACACTGGCCAAGATACTTTTGATTGAAGAAAAATCATGGCAGCCTCAAGAAACTCTCAATTGACCTCTATCACACAACTTCGATAGATCGATCTTAATGCAAAGACTTGCTGCCCTACTCCTGAACATCTTGTAACATTTCACGTGCTACTAAATAACAATCATGATGGCTCCTTCCAGCAAGAAACGCTCCTTTGACATCCTGATGATTCTATTTAAGATCTCTTACATTCAGTAAACTATCACATTATATATAAAACAAGAAATATGCTCTGAATCCCCCTTTTGGGGATGAAAATTATGTTTATAGTTGCATTGAGTTTAACTAAAATCCATTTCAAGTGCATATAGATTACTAAGGAGTTTAGAGCATTGGAAAGATTCCAAATTCCGAAGATTCCACATACTCCCCATTTCATCCTACTAACACCATATTTGAAGTAATAATAACTAAAATTCTCACACTCTTGAGATGTTTTTGGCCGTCTTTGTTGCAAGGTATGTCGATAAGCTATCAAGACTTGCAAATACAAGCTTGTCATCTAGCTTTTATTGAATATGTAACTGGATTTACATTCAAACTCAAATCCAGAGTTTTTGGAATTGAATTGAAACCCAATCAACATAGGATTGATATTTATAATTTATGTCTAATTGAGTTGCATCTTTATCCTAATCAGATATCATAATCAAATGTAGGATCATAGGCATAGACTTGGCGAATCTGAATTCAATTCGTAACTAGATTCAGATTTCTTTACCAGATCCGATTAAACTAATTCTGAATCGGATTGTCATACCTAACCATTAACATTTTCGTTTTTAACTTAGAAATGTTTTACTAAACTAAAACAATTAGAAACCTATTCGAGTTGGTTTACTAAAGAAATGAGGGCATCATTGACCCTAATCCGATGGATTTGTTGGTAGCGGGGTTAGAACCAGTACACATACGATTCATGCTCCATGCTTACTTGTGCTGGGTGCGGTGTTGTCTTGATGAGCAACCCAAGCGGTTAGGACGGGGTTATGTAAAGCCCTCGCTCTCAATTTCCCTCCCAGGCTCCAAGCCGTCAAAAATTTGGCGGAGGGCGGCTCTGAGGGGGAGAGATGCTGAGGAAATGGCCGGCGGGGGTTAGGGTCTCCCTCCCCAGAGCCCTCACCCGAACCCTAAGCACCACCACGACCACTATCTCCTCCTCGACCTCCTCTTCCCCGTCGTCTTCTCCCTCACAGCCGGCTTTTGCTATGAAAAATGTTACCAGGAAGAACTTTGAATCCGCGCTCGAGACACTTCGGGCCACCCTGAGGGATGCCGATTTCGTGGCTCTGGACGTCGAGATGACAGGCGTCTTGAGTGCGCCGTGGCGGGAGTCTTTCGAGTTCGACCGCCCGGACGTTCGGTACCTCAAGGTCAAAGACTCAGCGGAGAAGTTCGCGGTGGTTCAGTTTGGAGTTTGTCCTTTTCGATGGGAAGATTCTAGCCAAACTCTCATTGCTTACCCGTAGGTTTTTCTTCTTTCGCAGCTTCTTCTTTCTTTCTGTTTTTTTGGGCGTTTTGGGAATCCACTCGGCGAGAATTTTAGCTTCTGTGCATATTGGAGCCAAATCTTTGTTTGTCACATTTCCTAGTTTCGTACCTCCCACACAATGAATGGTGCTACCTGAATTTTTAAATGGAAGAGACTAACATATAGGGCCCATGTCAACAAGCATTAGTTCTTATGTTTTTCTTGGGCAGGTACTTGTTTGTTTTTAGGCTACACTAATGTGTATTCCCTCTTCAGGCACAATTTTTATATATTTCCGCGGAAAGAGCTTTCTATTGATTTGCCTTCGCACGAGTTCCTTTGCCAGACGAGTTCGATAGGCTTCTTGGCAAAGCACCAATTTAATTTCAATACTTGCATACATGAAGGTAATATACAGTAAAAGAACTGTTGCAGTTTGGTATTTATATGTTCGTTTTTTGCCAACTATAGATAGAATGCTAAACCAGATTAATATCTTCACTGGTGTTAACTATTGCTTGAAAACTGAACTGGCTATGTGGAAGACCAGATTTTTGAGCATTCTCAATTGTGACATGATATGAATATTGCTATCTTTTCATTTCAGTTTTAGGTATCAACTTATATGTGCAACATTTCTCGTTTTACAAGGTTTGTATGAGGGTTTGTATACATGTATATAACATTATCTTATAAGACCCGTGAAGAAGCTTAAGGAATCATATTGCAATATCTCTGGCAAAAACAAAAGGGGCAGCCTTTTAGTTCCACGGCTAGGAGAGGAAAGAAGATACAACCATTTCATGCAGTTCGGGGGCACTTGAGTCAGTTGCCAGTGCCCGGCTGCGTTATGTGGTTATTGGTTTATATTTCGAAAATTATACTCTAAACAGATTAATGAAAATGCATGAATTGGAGGACTTATCCTATTGAATGTTTTTAAGATAATGGAATCATTCTATGTTTGGAAAAATAATATCATGGTTAAATTGATTTCATAGTACCAATCAGATTTTTAATTTTTATTAAATCAACCAGCGGTCAACACCTTTAGTGGTTTAGGCTAAGTATCTTCAACCATGTTTTGTTGAAATGGTTTGGAACGTAGATTCAACTGTTTTAGTAGTTACTTATGTTGATTATGTTCTTCTGTAGAACGTGTTCCTTTTTTTTATTTTTCTAGTAGATCCTTTTGACAATGATCCTGATGCAGACTATAGTCCAATACAGTAATTGTGGCCTTATGGGTCAAGGCATCATCTTGCAACTTGTAAGCTGTCGAGAAAGAAGTGTGGTAGACTAGTAGTGGCAAGAAAGTCGTAAACTTCAGGAAGCCTCCTCTTCTCGTCTTTCCTTTCCCTAATAATGACGTCTTTCGGTCACCTTCTTTGAGCCATTTTATACAGGACTTCTGTTGCCAAAACTTCTATATGCTTGTCTTTATGGCCTCAGAGCTGGATCAAGTGTTTGTGGGTTCCTTGTAAATAATCTTTAGTTAAGGCATTTCTATTAGTTGGTTAGAAGCATTAGTGCTGCTTGTGAAATTTGATCTTCAGTTTGAGTTTTGTTTTACTATAATATAGATGAAGTTTTATCTTTCCCCTGCTGCACAGTCTTTACTGTGTGTTTCACAAAACCCTTTTGAAATGGTTTAAATTTTTAACTGACAGGAATATCATACATATCGAGAGCGCAAGAGACTGAAGTTGTGCAGTATTTTAGATCTAATGATGATCATAAGTCTGCAGATTATTATAAAGAAGACAAGAATATGCAGCTAACAAGAACTGCAGATCTTCTTTTCACCGAGAGAATGAAGCTTAGATTTAGGGAATGGCGGGATGATTTGCTAGGTTCACAGGTGCAGTTGCACCAGTTTGAAGAAAATTCTGGTGACTGCTCAACACAAGTGCAAACTATTTTTTATAAGATGCGTCCATCACTATTATTGACTGGCTTTACTTCTTATCAACTGAGGTTGATTCAACAGGTACGTTTTCTCAATCTTTGCTAACTGTCAGGCTACATGAATATGTTATTCTGTGTGATTCCTGTTTATATGCATTCTGAAGTCTGAAGACGATTGGTATATCAAATTTTTTTGAAAATATTGTGATACAATGAAGATTTAGTCATGCAATAATATTGAAATTTGAGAGAAAAAAATGTTCTTGTGGTTCTTTTTTTTCTTTTTTTTTGAAAAAATTTATAAGGTTCATATTGAAATCATAACATCCCTAGAAAGAAAAATTTTATATCTCTAACGTGTATATTTGCTTCTTTGTTTCTTTCATATTTTAGAAACTTGTTTTTTTTTCTGGAGACATTTCCGATCTAGTAGTTCTAATTTTTTTATTAATTTTTTATGTGTTTCCATTTTTAAAGATCTCTATGAATTCCTGAGAAAAACCAAAATGAAAAAAAAAAGGTCTTTGGTGAACGTTGATGAGAACGATATTGATTTCTCTTCAAATTTCAACGTATGTGTTTCGTTTTGTTCTTTCTAGCGACTATTGTTTATTCTGTCTTGTACTTAAAATCTTAAACCCTTTTCACCTTCACCGTAGCTGAGTGTTAGCTACCGGGTCTTAGCCTCTTAGGTGTCACGTCGGACTGACTAAAATGCCTTAAGGTGCCTAGTTGCGAAACCAAATCAGAATTGTTGGATGTAAAAGTTTGGGTCTCATACCGCATTAAAATTGTGGCTAGAAGGGTTTATGACACGTCTAGAACCTGGGGTCCAAATATGACCAACATCTCCAATAATCTTGATGTACGACAAGCACGTATTTTTATGTACAAAGATCTTGATTGAATGGGAAGATGCAGAGGAAGGTTGCCAAAATTCTCTTCCTGCTCTCAGCGATTGTCTCTGCCACTGGGAACAAGCAGTGTGGAAATCATCGTCGCCTCAATGCCTGGAATTCGAGTATCTCCCATGTTCAAGGGTGGATACACCTAAGGAGCATACATGCCATTCGGTGCCTACACTTGGAATCATCTTGAGATTTTTGAGAATAATGGAGGCTCCTTAAAGGAGGAGTGTGGGTTTGCTTGTCTCTTTGCCAACAATGAGGCTAGTGGTAATAGAGTTATCCGTAGTGAAGATGCTTCCAAAAGACAGCTCAATGACTTAATTAGGGGTCTACAAGTTGGCCAAGTGATGGTTCCGACATGTGCTTTAATTAGTGACATCCTTGACGGTTGGCACCCAGTTACCCCAAAACGATTGTTGATTGTTGGAGGCGTCCTGGCCACTGAACTTCGTTGGATGTGTTTCAAGGATGTGTTGGCAGCTGCTGAAATTGAGACTCACTTACTGGGATTCTCGGAGGAACAACACAAATTACTTGGAGATCATTCAGATGGTTATGTCACCATGGAAAAAGGCAAGCATGTGTTAGAAATGCCAGAGGAGTTGCAGGGGAAGATTTCTACAGAACATCAGCTTCACTCCTCAAGGATGATTGCATGGTTAGCTACTATCCCTAGGGTAGTAAAACCTTGGAGCATCTCTAATGGCGGGATAAAAATTGATAAAAGTAGCAACAAAGTAATTGACTCTACAAGTGAATCTCAACAAAGTAGTTGACTCTGCAAGTGAATCTCAAGCATCGATAATCATGGCAGCCCAATTGTTGAACACTATGGTGGCACCAAAATCACATCTTCTTATGTACAGAGAAGCTTGTTACAGCCACCAACAATGAAGGCAGGCCACACCGCCTCCATGACTATAGGATATATTATCTTCCAGGGTAATGGGAAACCATTCCCATATTGACCATCTTGTGTTGAGAAAGAGGCCTTGTTCCTTGTATTTACAAGATCGAGTGATAAGACTGCTCAATGCTGATCATGACAAGGGTTTCCTTGGAAGCTGACCCATGTGTGAAAGAGTATTTCAAGAAACCAGATTGAAGGACTGCACTCGAAGCCTTAAGGTTCTAGATATGGACAGGATTGAGGTCTCACGGTTGAATTGGCAATTCCTTTCCAAACTAGAGGAGGTTAAGGAACATGAGGTCGAAATGGCAGCAGCTCATATTGCAGAACACATTCTTGATTTTGTGGAGGTGTGAAACTTGACTGAGGCCTGCATTTTACTACATATGATAATAAGAACTGGCCATGTGGAGATTAAGGAGACGATGGGGGGTGAGACTGAGAGTTGCAAGGGTCGAGTTGGACTCGCCACACCAGATCAAGCAATCAGAACATATATAGTGGGGAAACTACTTCACCGATGGTTCCTTCCCAAACTCTCACACCTTGAAGACAAGGTGTTTTTCAAGGGGGGAGTATTGTTAGCTACCGGGTCTTACTTAGCCTCTTAAGTGTCGGGTCGTTCGAGTCCATGGGACTGATCCGATAAGAACTATAAAAGAGGGTCAGTCGGTGTATTTGGGGATTATCACGACAATAGGAAGATAGTTCCTCTGGGAGGATGGGACCTTAATCAGGGATTAGGGTTTGAGTGGGTGAGTTTTGGGGCTTATTGGTGTGCTCTCTCTTGTACCCAACCTTGTTAGCTGGACGCTAACACTGGCAAACTTGGTTGTGGGTTAATAAGGTAACACCTTTTTGGATGGACGATGACGGCACCTTTTCTGGGGGTATTTGTTTTCTTTTATTTCTTGAAAGCTTTCATGTTGCTAGTCACTCTGTTTGCTGCCAATGTAGATTTTGTCTTTACATGTTTACCACTATTTGCACATATTTTTGAAAGTTTAAATGTTCCTTATCAATGTTTTTTTGGGTCAGTAGTATTTACATCTGCAACTGTTATTTATTTCTGACAGATCACTCGAATATAGGTTATAAGAAGCAACTTTAAAGACCTTCTATATGTGCGGTGGAGTGGTAAAAGCTCTGATAGGAAAAGTATAGTTATGTATACACATTCTGAGGACGACAAGGCCTTGCTTATGGTATGAAATTGAATGGAAACAGGAGGAAAAGCCTGCTCTAGTTTTGTTTCTCATGTTAGAACTTCATTTATTTTTCATCATTTGACACTTTTCATGCAGGAAGAAATCAGCAAGGACTTGATCAGAGAAAGAGAATCAGAGCTTGAGGCTGCAGTTGGCTTTCGTCATGTTATTGACCTGCTCAGTTCAGAGAAAAAGTTGATTGTTGGCCACAATTGCTTATTAGGTTTTTCTTGTTTGTTTTATTCACTTATTAAATGTACTCTAGCCTGTCCACCGTTTTTATAACCTAAAATATGACTTTTTTGGTTGCATTTAGACTTTGCACATGTATACCACAAGTTCATCGGTACACTTCCTCCAACACTAGAAGAATTTGCCTCAGGCATTCAAAAGTCCTTCCCCTGCATCATGGATACCAAGCACCTTCTCAGGGCTGAACTTACACTTCAGAGACTATTGAGGAAAAGCAGCACATCGTTATCTTCAGCATTTGCGCGCCTCTGTCCACAAATAGCTTTTGGTTCAAATGACTCACATTTGTCTTCAGATCTTGGCATTAAAGTTGAAGTTCAAACAGATGAAACAAGGTCTGCAAGTCTGTTCCCCTGGTAGTGAAGCATCGGTCTTGTCCTCTGTCCTCTTATCTTCCTTTTGATAGATTATGTTGAATAGTTTTACATGGTGATGAAAGCAAATTAGTTTTGCAGATCAGCTGGCTCAAACTCTGGAGCTAAGCATGAAGCTGGTTATGACGCATTTATGACTGGTTGCATTTTCGCTCAGGCTTGTAGGCATTTGGGCATCAAATTTAAAGCCCAGATGGTGATGGATTTGTTCGAAAATCAAACTCTTCAAAAGCATGCCAACCTACTGTATCTTGGCTTGGACCGTCGAATCATGGTACATCTAGGTGATGGGAAAGTTATGAAGTTCTCTCATCCTGCTGTTAATCAGAGATATCCTACAATTATCTTTCCAAACATCATCCTCCTCTGGGGATTTCAGAAAGGTATGAAGCCCAGGGAGCTGAAGGATTCCATGATAAAGATTTTTGGGTATACTGCCATAACTTCGGTCTTCTTTGTGGACAAATCAGCTGCGCTGATCCAGTTTAGCAACGAACAACTTGTGTCTGACTTCCTCGTCTTAAAAGATTCTCTAGAGAAAAGTGGTGATCTCCTGTCGGTTCTGCATCCATTAGCAAAATTGTTGGAAGGTGGAAAGACACGAGCAGCAAGATATGATGTATACAGAGAGATATGTAGTTCTCCGTCAGCCAGACTGCTGTTTGCAGAGCAGGCCGAGACGTTGGGATTCACATGGAAGACAAAGTTAGAGATGGAGGATGCAGTAGGAACAGAAAAGCAGACAAACGGCATTGAGAAATCTGGAGAAGAGCTTGAGCTGGTTTCAATTCAAGATAATGTAAAAAATGATGCTGGCTTGTCCGGTGAGAAAGTTCTGGATGCATTGCTTGCTTCAAGATCTTCACTCACGAAGAAACTGAACTACTGATATGCCGTTGGTTTTTCTTTCTGGGCAGTTATATCCATGATTATTTTTCTTTCCCTATGTAGGTTTAATTTTTCAATGCCCAGCCAATGTTGTAATTCAGTATGATCGAGAAAGAAATCAAAGGCTTATGTTAATATTGCTGTGTGCGGATCTGATGATTAATTGATTAATCCTGAAGAGATTTACTCGGATATAGGTGTATATATATATATACACACCTCTCTGGATGCAAGCCCCGGAAGCTGTAAACTGAATTGGCAACAGAACGTGTATATGAATCTTTAAACCACTGGTGCTTGATTCTGCAACTTGAAAGTTATGAACTGTTTTGAAGTGCTCGCCCAGGTAAACATTATGATACATTCTTTTACCTTGAGTATCAGATGTCATTGTTTACAGCTCAAAAAATAGCACCTATGAGGACAGAACTGAGGATGTCTCGTTTGTGCGTCGTTCAAACCAACTAGCTATGCTAGACCACCAAAAATAGAAGTCTCAGGTTAAAAACATAAGCATGAGCAAACACCTATCGGTTCAATCTAAGACTTGTGACCTCATCTCGTAAAATTTGAGGCAAACCCTTCTTAATCAAAACTTCAGAAATACAATACAATATTATGGTGGCATTGGGGACTGTAGACTAAACAAAGTCGATATGACAGACCAAAACAGACTCCAACAATCTTCAGCAGGTTACAAAAGTTTGTCCATGGAAGCTATAAAAATGATAGGGAGGGATTACACAATTAGCACGGCAAATAATTTGCACCAGATGTCGGATGCAATGCTGTGGCTGGACGTGGGCGGGCCTTGAGAGGGTTAAAAAGGAGATGCACCGGATTACCTCGGCTTGGCTAGCAGAGCGCCTCGGCTTGGTACTAGAGCACCGCCACAAGGAGTACTGCTCCGGCAGTGAGGAATGAGACTACTTCATTTACGTGTTGATCGAAGAGATAGAGAACGCTTGTCTGAAAAGTATCAAACCGACACCATAATCAAGGCCACCGCTATGGTACATCCTTCTTTTTTTCTCATCTCTCTTATTATTTGACAAAAAGCTCTTGCATTTCATTCTCTGTGGATCTCATATTTGAGGGAAGTGAGGAAATCTCAAATCTATGATTGTTGAAATCTACAGATAAAACTGTGATGTGATTTCAGCATTCACTCCTCCGATCTCAAATCCATGCTTTAGTGTAAAAAACATGGATTTGAGATCAGATTGAGGGAAAGAGGGGACGGGTGTGGGGGCGTCGGACTTGAAAACTGCTGATTCTGATATCCTCGATAATCAAATGTATCCTCAAAGTAGTGATTTACGTGTTAATCTTTTGAAAATGTTCATCTTGGCCGTGGTAGAAATTTTGAGAAAAAGGAATTAAATGAAAAATTTTCAAAAGTTTCGCTTCGAGCCCGTTTCATATTCTAGAAAGTCTTTTCACATAGGTTCCTGAACTGTCTCGTTAAAAAATTGGGGCTCCAACCCTGATTCCGGTTCTATTTAAATTGGCAAAGTGCTTGGTCCTACTTATTACATCATCACATAATGTCTGTTTGCATATATAAAAGCTAAAAGCGAAGACAAATTAATAAGAATAGCACCCTCAAGTATATTAGCACTTGATGATTTTCAAACATCTTTAACATAGAATTATTTTAAAATTCTCTATGGCATACTTCTATGGCGTTTTGCAGGTTTGAGTGTTGATTGACGATGAGGCATTGAAACAACTCGATTCCAGCTGAAGTATTTAGTCTGTTGAAAGTTAATTAAACCAATGCCCCCAGATTCACAAAGACATAGTTAAATGTCAACAAAATAAATACAGTTAAGTTTTCCCTGCAATCATTTTAAAAGTGTTATTTTTTCTTAATTTTAGGGAGATTTTCAAGGAAAGCATCATTTTAGCTTACCGATCTGATAAATGAATTTAAACAGGTTAACAACTGAATAATCTTTTGAACGCCTTTTGTTCTGGAATAAAAAGATTTTGGTGTATTTACTATCAGTAGGTCAGGTACAATTTTAGACATAGCCTAGAGAATGTCTTGTTCCGTTTTTTTACAAGAGTTTAGGCCACATTCATCTTCTTATCCTTTTTTACATGTAACTAGGAATGGGCCCGCCAGCTACAAGATAAGCAATGTCAAAAACAAAAATAATTTCATTCAAGATATTGGATTTACAAAACAGTTTCGTGGGCTTACAAGAAATCCTATAAGGTACGCTATACATTGCCCAGCACCTTCTGCTTTGTCAGGGGTGGTCATCCGATTAACCCCCGACGAGTGATGTGATTTCAGCGTTCACTCCCCCGTCGTGGCCTCATACAAGCAAAGCAGAAAACATTCACCTCACACGTGCCATCCGCTAGGAAACCCAACAAGATGAACAGGGTAATATATATAGCCATAAAGGGATGGCCTAACCAAGAACCAGGCCAAAATGGGTCCAAACTGAAGACTTACGAAAAGTGAGACAGGTAGACTCGATGTTAGATTTCAAAAAGACTATATTAGCAGTGTGGTCAGCGGCCTAAACAAAGACGACATGACAAACAAAAACAGACTTCCAAAATGCTCGGCAGATAACAAAATTAAAACAGATTATCCCTGGCAGCTATCAAATACTAGAGAAGGATTACAGAAGGATGGCATATTATTTGTCTCAGACATCCAAGGAAGAGTTAACAGCACTAGCTCTCAAGCCCGGCGAAGGCGAAAGCTCTTAGGCGGCCACTGCGAATGTTTTGAGAAACAAGCCTTTGGAGTTGTCATCATAGACATGGATTTGACCTAAAGATGTAACAAAGACTAGCACCAAACATGATCAACCGTCTGCCGGAGATTTTGACTGCCGAAAAGAATGATGAAATAGATACACACCAGTTCACTCAGTCCGCGGAAAAGATTAACGAGTATCTCATAATTTTGAAATCGTTAAACCATAAATAAAAGAATCATAAGTTGCTTTTGCAACAAAGTCTCAGACATCCAAGGAAGAATTAGCAGCACTAGCTCTCAAGCCCGGCGAAGGCGAAAGCTCTCAGGCGGCCACTGCGAATGTTTTGAGAAACAAGCCTTTGGAATAGTCATCATAGACAACAAACAAAGACAAAACAGTAAGAAAAACTAGCTGCCAGCCCAATTAGAACTTTAATTCTTAAGCCAAGAATGAGAGCCCAGACCAGACCACCATGCTTATATTGACCGACCATCTCTCTTTTTTACAAATACAACGACGCCTTTATAGGACAAGCCCCATCACCAAAACACAAGAGCGAAACTTGCACTGAAATTGAAAAAGGAGCAAAAAAACCCACCCGAAGTTTTCCCGCTCGTCTGACGGGGGACAAAGATGAAAGATGGTTCTCCCTTCAACACGTTCGAAAAAAATTATATGAAACAAACCGAAGTCAGAGGGTAATACTTGGAAAGATACCAAACATAAATCAGTCCACATTTTCAGTTTTTCACCCTGAAACAGCAAAACGAAAGAGAGGAAGAAATTTCCTGATCTCAGATAGTCAGAGGAAGGCATCAAGCCAGTTTATTAAGGCAATTTCAGAAAGATAACGCAGTTTTTTATCTGAAAGGCATCATCGATCAGGATTGCCGTTTGAAGGATATAATACAAAGTCCAATAAAAGATCCGCTCCCAAAAAAACTGAAAAAAAGGAGGGAGGGGCACAGAGATACAGAGTAACTTACTGCTTACTCCCTCTTCCTCACATAACAAGAAGGAGGCCCTAAAAGGACTACAGAAAGCAAAAGAAGCAGCAGAAGCATCTCAGTTTCAATTCTCCCCGTGGATTTTCTTCATGGGAAATCAAAGTGCAAAGATGACGTTTCATAATGCTCATCACAGATACAAGCTGCTGATAGATACGTATTGTTTCAAAATCGATGATCAAATAACGATCTCCAGTAAACCCCGAGAAACAAATAAAAGAAAAACTAATGCGCAAGTACCAACCCAGGCAAGAGAAAGGAAACAGAAAAAGCAAAAGCAGAAACGTAGTCAATCAAACAACAGAAAAAGTAGAGAACTGAGGGTTTTCCTAATCAGCCAAGAAAGTTAATTCGATTCCGGAACAAGGGCATCCGCGATTCTGAGAATGCGACGACATCCAAAAAATGGACAACAAAAAAACGGAAACCAGTAGCCCTAACTTTTGGCTTCAAAATACAGAATCGAAGCCAAAACGCTAGGGGAGAGACGAGATGCCCCTCGTGGACGAACACGAGAGAAACGGAGTCAGCCCTAGGTAGGGTTTCGGGCTTCCAAAGAAAGCTGCTTCAACAACCAAAACAAAAGACACAGAGACACAAAAGTACTTAGGGTTTAGGGACGAGGCTAAGATGCGTATATAAGGGCAATGGAGGGTGGCATTTTTACCAAACTAGGCCAGATTAAGATTAATATTTACTAAAATAGGTCTGGACTGTTTTGCAAGAGGATTCGCTCCAGAGTCCAGAGCCTTCCAGAACCCGGACCGCGTGAATGGATCGAGTTGAGACCGGTTCTAGGTAAATTTTATCGAGACCCGTATCTGAAAATATAAGCAGTCGCACCTAGGTTCGAGACGGCTAGTCCAGGGTTCCGAATGGCATCGCCGTCCTAATGAACCTGAGTCACTCCTAAGCTAAAGTATCTAATTTTTATGATCATGGCACAACGTAGTATTGTGACTGTCTTATAACTTCGAGGGATGTTGATTGGATGAGTAGTTGGTAGGTTGAAATTTTTAATAATATTTTCCATTTAACAAGGTAAAAGCCGAAATAATTTCGTTAAATAAAAAAAAAACGAACACAAACTATGATGAACATTAAAGCAATATTCACTAAAATATAAAAGCATAAAATGAATTGCAAATTACAAGTAATAAGCAATGTAGGTCTCAAAGACGGTGAGTAAAAGAACAACACAAATAAAGTCTATGGAAATCTTTGGCATATGAATAAGAGGCCAAAGATTTTCTTAATTAGGAAAAGGAAGCGAGAGAAAAACATGCCCCCTACGGGAGGACGGGTCCAGGAACGAGGAACATGAAAGCCAGCGCGACCACGAGGAGCAGACCGCTAGCGGTTACAGTGGCGGTGGAGTTGGGTTTGTCTTCGGGCGGCGGGTTGTGGGTGGCGGGCTCGTCGTCGTCGCCACCGGGACCGGTTGGCTCTGGGGCAGGGGCGGCGGGCTGGGCCATGACACGGATGATGAGGCGCTGGCCGTTGCGGCAGTGGGAGTAGGTGCCGCTGATGAAGTAGAAGTAGCCGAAGCGGTCGAGCATGAAGCTGGTGTTTCCGTCCTTGAACTTGTGGATGGGGAAGGAGTTGTTGCAGCGACTGTACTCTTGGCCGTTCACTACCAGCACCGAGTCGTTCTCGTACTTGAAATCTTTTCGCAGAACGGGAAATTGAGTGAGATAACAGAAAATTGGCGTTTAAGTGAAACACATGAAAGTTGCCATTTGCCATTTGTTTGAGAGTAAGCGAGAAAGAGAGATCCTCCAGGCCCCATCTAGTTCCTCAAAATCTTGAAAAATGAGTATGAATTCAATCTGATTCACTTGTAAGAGATTAACAATAAACGAAGGAATGAATTCAGATAAATAGTGAACTTCTGTACCATTTTTAGGTCTCCTCTGTCGTTCACTTGAGCAATCACAGTGACGTAAAAATGTTAATTTAAAATCTAAGTAAAAAATGGATTTTCTCCCACTGGAAAGAAAAGGATTAGACCCCATGTGAATCCTCCCGCTCAGCCTACTACGATTTCAGAAGACACAAAACACCACCAACAGCATTTACAAAACTCTGTTCTTTTCGTCAATAATGAACACAAGGTTCAACGGTGAGGCCAACCAGAAATAACAATCTCTCTCTTCATAGGTTAGACTCCCGATAGCAAAGGCCTGTTGAACGTTAAGAGCCTTCAAACTAGCCAACATCATGTCATGTCTTTCTAAAATTTCACGAGCAGATGACCCCAGAAACGCAGAAAACGAATCAGAAGAACAGGAAGTAAGAATTGGAATGTGGGATCATAAGAACCGAACTTACATAGGGAGTCGCCGATATGGAATCGGTTTTCGGAGGCCCATTCGTTGTACTTATCCGTATCGTTGCCGGTGGGCTCCACCCACCCTCTGGGGCCACCAACCCGGAACTCCAGTCCATTGGCCGAGAGAGTGAGGACGCCCACCATGACGATGACGATGGAGCGCAGCAGAAGCCCAGCGACCGCCGGTGAAAAGGACGCCATTGCTCTTCTTCAGAGAGAGAGAGAGATTGGCTTGAAGAGAAAGAGTGCCAGGAAGCGAGAAGAAAGGAGAAGAGTGAAAGAGGGAGACGAAGCCAACCGCAGAGAGAAGAGAAGAGTGCGACAACAAAGAGAAGGGAGGACGCCATTGTTCTTCCTCTATTGTAGTTTGCATGAGAACGTGGGCGTCGTGGGGAAATAACTGAAATCTTTTTTATGAGACCAAAATGGACTTGGGTCGAGCCCTTGGAAGGAGGAGTGAACCGCAGAATAACGCCTTCAACTGGAGGGCATTCTGGAGAGATGTGATGCAGACTTGTGCCCCTCGGTTTCCCCCTCTAACGAACCACGTCTTCTAAGCCAAGACCAAGAGCCTGTTTGGATGTTACTCAGAAAGTCCGGTTTTTGGATGACAAGTGAAATTATCAAAATCTTCTTAATAGCGCCGGGTTTCAACTCACAATGTCGTGTTTTAGATGTCTATTCTTCTGAAAAACACGCTCTTTTGCCCATGGAAAGGTTTTCAAGCGCTTCGGCATCTCAACAAGTGATGCATATTCAATTTTTATGAACCTTAAGGAGTGGCCGAAAGAAAGGAACTAGTTAACAGATTTCATACCGAGATTTTGTTTCTGATTCAATTCCGAATTCATTTTGACCAATATGATAAAGAAACCTAGATGCTCTTACTTAGCTACAGATTGGAAATGCATTCAGATTTAAACAAGGTCGAACATGATTAGATACAGATACGATATATGCATTCAGATTCAAACAAAGTCGAACATGATTAGGCCTTGAGGATAGGATAATTAGTCAGGATATATATATATATATATATATATATGTTAAGGTGCCGATGCAACCCAAGACCCCGAAATCAAAGGGAAGGCAAAGAAAGAGCCTTCTACCACTTTTTCAATTAGTGGGTTGTTAATCTCTCGTTCATATAAAAGGTCCAATATGATTATAATAAGTGTCAGTTCTATCTAGATTTAGTTTTAGAAATAGAGTTTGAATCTGAATCCAACCGTATGGAAACGGGTTCAACCCAAAACATCCCTATTTTGGGTTCAAATGCTGAAAGGCTGAATATGAGAGAAATGAGGAAGGGTTGATGGCCTCCAAGGCTTTATAACGTAAGTGGAGATTCGGAGAACAATCAAAAATGACTTTTTCATTTTTAACCTGAAAAAGTCAGACCCACGTGGAGAACTTTGTCACTTGTTCAACAGCACAAGGCACCAGACGCCTACTGGCCCGAACCCATCGGGGTTGAACAATCCAGAAAGTTATTAAGAATAATTTATTTTAAATTCGAGGTGAATTTGGTTCATCAAAGAAATACCGAGATATTGTCACTGTTGTGTGCTGGACGTGTTTAACTCATCTGGGAATTGGGATTACCTAGTGAATATAATACATTATAAAGTATCCACTTTTGCGCAGAAGGTGTTCACGGAAGTTGTGGGAGACAGAACTAGGTGGACTGCAAAAATGCATAGCGAATGCAGGCAAAATGTATTTTATACAAATTCCTTTTATAAGATTAGAAATAATGACTTTTTCTGGAAAATCAAAAATTAAGATTGAACTATAGAATAATATTATTACACATACTTGTCTATAGTTTAAAAAAAAACATCACAATATGCGATCAAAACTTGTTGGCATCTCCTCCGAAGGAAAGGCTCTCTTGCGTGGTGCATGGCTGTTTGCAGTTTCAGTGGGTATAACATACCAATTTGTCACGATTCTGAATCAGCAGCAGTGTCTAATTTCTGACGCTTTGCCTCAGGTTCATTTGCTTGATCATCAAGTTCATTCGTTTGATTGTCATGCCCATTGAGCCCGTTGACCTTTCCCGGCCCCAGCAGGGAGGCATGCTTGCTTGTTATCTGTCTTCCTGCTCTCGGCTTCGGGCCCCAGTGGTTTTCGGGGTTCGGGAGGAAGCGTGCAATCTTCTTTGCCTGTGCTTTGCTTAGCGAGGATTGTGCGCGAGCAAAGTTCGCCTGCAGCATTGCACAATGACATAGATAAGAATCACAATAAGCCCTACAGCTGCCACCGTTAAAATTATGGACAGTTAATGGAATGCACGATAAGTAATGGACGGGTCATATAATTTGTAGTGAAATGTTACACCAACAGATGTTGCCAACATGCCAGGCAAAGACATCCAAGTAAAAAATAACGAATTTAACGACGGTGGCAGATATAGATGGGAAAGACACCTGAATGGTTGGTTCCTTAGACAGAATGACACTTCCCGATTGGTCTGATGGCTGTGCTTTTACTGGGTGAAGCTTTACCTGCAAAAAAAGCAAAAATGAGATGAAGGATTGCAACCCCCCCCCCCCCCCCCCCCCCCCCCCCCCCCCCCCCCCCCCAACCAAACACACACACACACAAAAAAGCGCCTTTTAGACATACAGACACAAAGCAAATTGCTTATTAATTTATTACCCAACATCGCATGATATCCCAAATGACACTCATCGGTGCATCTGACTTCAGTCCCAATGGGTTAGCATGAGTTCCAGATATGCGGTACCCTGTGTTTATTACAGCAGAACGGAACATAACAGCTGAAGGAGAAGTACACTTGAGGGTGGCACACAGATTGTGTAGACTGACATACAGAGGTACATCAAGCAACTCCTGCAGGCCACAACTTCAACAAAATCAACACAAACTAGGGGAAGAGGACAAACGTAATTTAAATATTAGAAAAAAAAAAGAAACAATGTCAAGACAGCATTGTTTATGGTGGGATAAGAGAAGCAATGTTTTCCCCTAAAAAATGTCTATACAGTAACAGTATCTTCCATTTATCATTTGCATCCCTAACCAATGTCAACAAGACAACACTGGCCCTTTGCATTCTGAAAATACATCTGGAATTTAATGCACATATGACCTAGTTGGGACTGTCAAATTCTGAGGTTCACAATCAGTTCCCCGATGGCCTGAAACCCAATCCACTAGTGTTTCTCAATCTAGTCAGCATGGAGAAGTTGTTGTCTTGTCACATAAACATCGCCGTATGATTTTGAAAATTGTTAAGACATCAGCACGGAATGCCAAGAATTATAAACGAAAAAGAAGCATTCTAATATTGTAAAACAGAAGCCAAACAAAATAAATCCCGACATGGTATTCAATGGAGGCAATAAAGCGGCAAAGAAAATCCTCCAGTTTGGAAGCATTAGTACCTCAGATACAGTGGTTAAAACAGCAGATATCCTTTCATATGCTGGGTATCGTTCCTTGGATGAAGTGATATTCGTTAAGATAGACGAAATCCATTCTTGCTCATGTATTGGAGCTGACCATATAGGCCCAGCCAAGTTGAACCTTTTCCCACAATCAGCGCACTCTTGAGGTACAACAGGACCATAACCTGGGGCATATTTGACACTGTTGTTCTTGGAAAGGGAAAAGAAGGCATCAACAAGGTTACTTAGTCTCAATCCAAACAAAAGTGGGAAAAAAAAAAGTTCAACTTTCATATAGATGTAACTTTTGAGCAAAATAAACTAGACAAACCAAATCATAATCCAAGAACCATAAGGACTTGGAACTTAGAATTTCTACCAACTCAAGCAAAGCCTGTAAAATTTCCATCAACACAATCTATTTTATAATTACATGAGCTAGAAATTCCCCAAGTAGCATATACAAAAGGCTGGAACACAAAAATCAAGCATCAATAACATCACAAGAAAAAAAAAATCTTCATAAACAGTTCTAAGTCCTATGAATAAGACTAAGTTATAATAAGAAGATTAAGACTATGAAATGTTAAACTCATTCAAAAATGAAACTGCAATAGCTTTAGCTAATGAGAAAGCACAAATATAAGAAAAATAATCAATATCATAGGAAGAGAAATAAACGAAACCAGTGGTATGGACATGGTCAAGCCCATGAAAACTTAAACTTAACCCAAGAAATACTATAGGAAAACAAAGGATAAAAGGGTACCTTACTAACAGTCCTAGCAAGTGGTTGCAGGTGGAATGAATCACATCCAACACACTGGTAAATGTATGATAGCTTAAGTGGAGTATTTTTCATTGCACTAGCAGAACTGCACAATGTGAACAAAAATGGATGAGCTGTAAGCTTCTTGGCTCTCGCCTAAGAAATGGTGCCACTCATGAACAATATGTTGTGTCAAAAAAGGAATTATCTAAAACCTAGTCAAACCACCAAACAAACAGCTATTGTCTAAAATGCTGTCAAAGGAGTATCTTACGCACGTGTATATGCGAACAAAAACCCGTACATAGAAATCCACTGACACTGAAAGAACAGGAACGATGTAACGCTTGTAGCGGTTTGCATGGCTCTGCATGACAAGCGATGTCAATATGAAAACAATGAAATAAATATTAAAACATAAAACCCTCTCTGAAAACAATAGGCTACCTCTATACAAGCAAGGAGGATTCTCAAAGCCATCTCATGGCAATACTTTCCTCTTGAAGGGTATGAACCATATCTGCAGTATTAATTAGACAGCAAATTAGTTCGTGTGTAATTCGTAAATAGATGCCTAAATTAATTAAGGCTGTTTGCTTTACTTGGAATAGCAGACCTCCCCATTGTTCCCACACAAAACTGCCATATCAGTAGCTGTGCACATTAGCATGCCACCATCCACAACTGACTGAACTGCTGAATCCAGGAACACCGAAGGTGACCCATATGGATCTAGATCAACCTAGAACCAGGCAGTAAACACAAAAAATCTTCAGTCCAAGGTTAGAAGGAAAAGCAATACGAAACTATAAAAAGAAAGCAGAGAGAAAGAGAGAGAGAGCACGTGTATGTGCTTCCAGTTTTTCCTTTTTCAACTGATGCACATTGATACTACAAGAAAATGAATAACAGAACAGCAAAGACAGTTACCACATCAAACTCCTTTTGGTGGGTGAGCATATAGACTCTAGCGTCAGCAAGCTGTGCCTCAACCTTTGAGCAAGCAAGAGAACCATTAAGCTTTATATTTCGCTTGCAAGCTTCAAAAGCCACTGCATCAGAAGAAAATTTAAAACCAGACTTCACTTAAGGTGACATTAATCAAGTAAACAATCAATCAATAATATCTTAGAAAAAGAAGAAGTAGAATACTTTTGTCATTATCTACAGCTATAACAGACCCTATTCCTTCAACTTCACGTGCATAACGCAATGCCCTTAGTCCAGAAGCAGCCAAAGCCTACAGTTCATTGACATGGCAAGGGCATTAATAATGAAAAACTAAGCAAGAAGGCAAAATCAGGAAAAAAGCTGAAAAAAAGTAGATATGGTGATCAACCTGCCCAGGGCAACAAGATTTATACTAAGAAGACGGAAAATTTTCTTAACCTCGAGAATCTTGGGTGGCTTAACTTCCTTTGGATCTCCGTTAGGACCGTTACTAATAGAATTAGTTGTAACGGAGCCATCGCCTGGTTCATCTTTTGATGAATCTGCAGCAACTTCATGTTCCTGGCCATTTGCTTCTTCATTACGATGTGAACCTTCAGGCTCGGGCACTGGTTCGGACTTGGCAACTTCAGATACAGTCTGTCTAGCTTCGACCTTTTTGTTCCACTTTGCTGTCTGCTCTTCCTTTCGTTTAGATATGAATGTTCTAAGAACCGCTATTGACAAGTCCCTGTTAACTACCTGGTTATGGATGGTGTTCCCGGTCAATCTGATGAAGAATAAATGGTACCAAGAAGCATGAATACAATAATATTTTGACAGTTCTGAATCAGTTTCAATTGAGATCATGCATTTCCAAGCTTCCCAATTAGAATCCCTGATGACCTCAACTGAATCCCAAAGACCATTACTTGGGATTGTTAATGTTTGTTTATGGGAAGATCATACTATAGTTAATACACGGATCAGAGATCGAAGCCACTATAAACAATGAAAAGGGGAAGAAGCCGCATTAATCGATCTCGTAGGTAATCAATCTTTTGTAGGAAAAAGGAGTAGTTCTACTTTTTCTAGACAGCACTAAAGCGAATGACATAAACAGAAGGGTTGAATTTTGCAGTACAGAAAGCAAAAGCTGGGGATTGTTTGCGACCCACTAAGTCAGTACATTAGGCGCATTCACAGGAATGGATCAAACGCTCAATTTCCAACTACAAATCCACTTTTCCTAGAAAAAGTAGACCATGCCAAGGGGGCGTTCAAATGCACCCACCAAAAAAAAAAAAACATGTTTCATTTTTGACAATTTCCCCACGATCAGAATATACGAAGCCCTTTTTTCTCGAAAATTCACCTGTGTTTTGTTGTAGAACACATCGTTCCCGTGCATCAGAATCTCGGCCTCCCCTTCTTTAAGAATCCTATATTCGTTGGGATCGCTCGGGAGCGCCTTCGCGTTCGCGTTCTTCTTGACTCCATCGTCGCCCATCTTGGGCACGGAATCCAGGAAAGGAACCACACAGAGAGTTTAACCAAAAAACCCTCTTCCCCTCACTTCCCACCACGTATTCCTCTCAAGCTCTCAAAACAACCGAAAAATAAATAAATAAACAAATAAATCCGACAGCTATCGATTCAACCTTCACGGTTCAATCGTTACCAAACAGGCAATAAATCTCTCGCCCTCCCTCCAGCGAGAGAAAGATATCGGACTAGGGTTTAGGGTTCTTGTCTGGAAAAAAACAAACAAATGGAGGCCGAAGGGCAGAAGTCAAGGTGCTGAAGGGTTTTTAGGGTTTTTCGTCGTCGCCTTGCTTGGATCCCTCCTCCCGGCTTTTGCAATTTGCACCAGAAAGATAAAGGCCTGAAAATTTGAAGAAAAAATAATAGAGGACGTTTCATCTTTCAATCAGCGCCGTCGATCATGGCCGCTCGCTCTCCTTTTGTTTTAAACCGCCGGATCTTTAGAACCTTGCGGTTTCGAATCCATTATGAAGGGAGAACAAGGGACTTTAGTCTGAAATCAGGGTCTACTCAGTCATCCACGTTGGTCCTCGGAGTCATCTTCCCACCTCTCTCTATTTTTAATAAATAACTTATTTTTCACCACTTCTTAAAACGACCCGCCATTATCTCTCCCACAACAACCTTCTTCCTCAATTTTATTTTCATGCAAATTATTATTTGCAATCGGAGCTACATTTTTTCTAAAATTGAATTAATTTATACTTAAAACGTGGAATAAAATTTTTGCACAAACACGCTCAAGTTTTGGCCAAATCGTAAAAACATACTCAATTTCTGATTTTTTTAATTGCCTAATTATCTATATATATATATATATATAAATTATAGTAAAATGAAGAAGTGGTGGGTTAATTATCTATAAATGACCCGCCATTATCTATAAATTATCATGTATTATTAGTTTATATTTTTTTCTTTTTCTCTCATCCATTTTGCTTCATTTGTAGGACCCTAGTTAGAAAATTGAGTGATTAATAGCCAAAGTTCAATAATTCTCTTAGCACCTTTTTTGTTAGTTATGAAGAGTCAGGCAAGCATCTTTTAACAGCCAAAAAGTTCAGCACCTTCCCGTAAAATTTTCAAAATATTAATCACCCTTCGAGATATAACAAAATTTTCATCTGACTTTATTTGATCCTAACATTGAAATGGATCGGACGGAGTCGGGCATGTGAATAGATCCATTCCCACCAAAGCTGGATTCCATTAACGCAAGCCTTCAAATGCCAAGTGAAAGAAATTTTGATTGAGGGTCAAAACTTTTACCTAAATTCAACAATCGTATCATATTTGTTGAATTGTCTTTCTAGTGCTGCAAATTCAACTGAACTTGTGTATCCTTAAGGACCTTGACTATTTATGTTCCATATCATGATTCGAGTCATACGTGGAAGTCATCCTTTCTTCTTATTTATTGTGGCAGTTGTCTTTTAAGTTCAGTTTGAATAGATGGAAAGGAAATTATTTTAATGGATTGAAATGAAAAGAAAATCAAGGGAAAATGCTGAAAAGGAAAAGAAAATGAAAATAAGAGAAATGTCGAAAATCATGTTTTTTTTAATATTTGTAAAGGAATTAAAATAATATAATTTATATTTGTTCATAATAATGTCCCCAATACCCTTCATTTTAATTGCTTCCAAGGTTTGAGGTGATTATATTGAATGATTATTTATACTTTTGAGCCGTCGCGTTTGTTTTTTAGCTGTTCCACTAATGAATTTATTGCAGCAGTCTTGTGATTTTTCTTTTTATACTGAAATTTTTTGAAACCTATCTACCAATGAATGGCATATTTAAATTTCACAATGCAAACTATGTCATTGCTGGTTTTTTAAGGTCTGTAATATTATTATGTGGGTCATTTATAATACTTTCGTCTCATTTCCATCCAAAACTCTCCATTGTTTGGGGGATTGAAAATCCATGCCTTCCACTCTCTTTCATTTCATTTCTTTCATTTTTTTCCTTTTTTTCCCTCATATATATATAAACACAAATTTGCACGCGCTTTTTTTTATCCCAACCAAACAAAGTCACCTTTTTTTTTTTTTCATTTCTTTTGCACCCATTTCCTTCCATCCAAACTGGCCCTTAGGGTAAGACATCAAAGACATCTCATCGTTCTCTCTCAAACACATTTTAAAGGCTAGTTTCTTTGATGACTTGTCTTGAATTATCAGTCCGATTAACAAGCAAATTTGGTTATATGAACCATATTAATGCTTGATTTTTGGTGCGTCAGTATGGTTAATGACTAAAATACAATTAGTTCATATTAAACAAATATTTTTTTTAAACAAAATTAAAAAAAATGATGAAAATATTTTTAATAAATTACCAAAATACTCTTCTCCAATTACTGCGCACGGTGTGCTTATCATGCGTGACTTTCTCTCGTTAGCAAGTCCGGAGATATGAGACCATTTCCATCGAAATTGCTGATAGATAGACTCCCCAACTTTGCATTCGCAAAAAACAATACAATACAAGTAAGTCGTGTTTTTACAATATAGTCTGAAGCAAGACTGTGAATGGAAATTCCGAAAGTTTTAGCTTGCTATTTAGCGTGTCCGTCGTCGAAGGCCTGACGTGTTTGTTCCGTCTACGTCTCTCCGGTAAGCCAGCGCTCTGCTTCCCGCCTCCGCAGCTTATTCTCTCCGTATTTTGTCCTCTGTTTCATGCATTTTTTACATCTTCCTTAGGAGCTTGTTGTGGACCGATTTCCGAATCCGCGGGCGTTAATTCTTTTGATCCCGAGAGAACCTCTGGGAATTTTGTGCTGTTTTCTACTCGCTCCACCGGAGAATTCCGGTGAATTTCTGGTTGATCTGGAAGTGAACGGCGTGGTTGCTACTTGACTCGTTACTTTGGTGTGTATTTTTTTCTCATAACTTTTTCTTCTTCGGTGGACTTTTTTTGTTTATTTTCTCTTATTTTTCCATTTTTTGCTGGGACGACTCTTTCTTTTTTAATCCTTTAAATGAACTCGGTGTATGTATTCCTTTCGCTCTCTTCTCAAATCTCAGCCTAGCATTAGTTACTTGGATTTCCAGTTGTCCTCGAAGTGAACAACATTTTTATCTTCTCTTTCTTTTTGTTTGCCAATGAATAAATTTTCTCCGCAATAGAACATGATGCAAGCAATGTATATATAATTTTTCCCTTAAAATCGCAGCCTCTAGTGTTGAGCTCCTATTCTTGCCATTTTTTGAAAAAAAAAAATGTGTAGAATGCTTCAAGTTCGTTTTTCTTATCTCATCATGCAGAATATATGAATCAAATTAACTTAGCACTTAGCAGGACAATGAAAGAAGCATAATAATGCAAAACAATTATTTTTTTCTCAGCATGCTAGTGGATTAAAAAATCTTCTTACCAAACTATTACCTCTTGATTTGATTACTGCGAGTAAAAGGTCTCTTCAGGTTTTTTCTTTTATTTTATTGAGAATTTGAAAAGTTGATTCACTGAAATTTTAGATCCTGAACCTGACCTAAATTTTGGAGGATCATCATTTCACAGTGATTGTCAAAACCTTCTTGCGGCACTTTCGATGAGAAAAAGGTGGATCAAGGAATTATTTGATTTGCTTTTGTTATCCAGCTCATACATCCTCAAGCTAGTGTCTGGTTCCACGTATCAAAGCTTACCCTGCTCTAATTAAGCTAGTGTATTTTGAGTCCAATTAAAACTTGGTCATACGTCGTTCTATTTGAAAATTGTTCGACGTGAATGTCAAACTCAAAATGGTTCACCGAGATGACTCGCCTGCTTTCTATGAATTCTCAGAATTCTTCTGTGTGAGATGCTTTATTGTGCGTCATACATTTGTTCATGAAAGCTATTCGATTCATTCATCATTCATGGTCTTTATAATAGTAAATGTCAGAAAAGAAAAACACGCCCTTGTCTGTGTCGGAAAATATGCAAAGAATTACTCTATTATGAACTTGACGAAGTTTCTTCTGCATTAATCTCTTTCGCCAGTTTGGCTTCTTCATTTTCCACCTGAACTTCTCTCTCTCTCTATCCCTCTTTGTATTGTTTGATAACAAGTCATATATTTTTCAGATTCGAGGGTTTTTTTGTAGTCCTTGTTGGATTATTTATGGCTGCAGCTACTGCTTCAGAGGGAATAAAGCCTAGAGGTGCTAATTTTCTATTTCCTAAATGGTAGACTACGTCTAGTGAATCTTTGGTTTCTTTTCCCTTTCAGTCTTTTATTTTCCCATTTTTTTCCAAACAGATGCATGCATTGTGGCAGCTGTTCGAACGCCAATTGGTGATCTAATGGGATCTTTGTCATCCCTTTCTGCTACCAAACTTGGATCTATTGCAATCAAGGGTTAGTGGTGTCCAAGTAATCATTTCGATTCCTCTTGAATTTTTTGTACGTTATTTCATGAAAGGGAAAAAACTAAAGAAACTGCATTGCATTTATGTGGAACTCTGCAGGTGCACTCAAAAGGGCAGGTTTACAGCCGTCAGAAGTGCAAGAGGTCTTCTTTGGCAATGTTTTGTCTGCCAACCTTGGTCAGGCACCTGCTAGGCAAGCTGCACTAGGTGCAGGAATACCCAATTCTGTTGTTTGTACCACAATCAATAAAGTTTGCTCCTCGGGGTTAAAGGGTCAGTTTACTTATAGTCGTGGTGCAATTTTCGGCTGGAATGATGAACCTTTCTCTCTCTGTCTCTCTGTTGAATTCATTATTTACATCTTCAAATCTCTAGTCAGTGTCTTTTCTTAGTTCTGAAGCATTTACTGGATTATTTATTCCTTGCAGCAACAATTCTGGCAGCACAGAGCATTCAGTTGGGTATCAACGATGTTGTTGTCGCTGGTGGCATGGAAAGCATGTCAAATGCACCTCATTATATTCGAGATTCAAGGCTAGTTTGTTGTTCGTTTTTTCTTAAATAAGACCCAAAAAAGTGGTTGATGAGGAGGAAATTTTGATTATTGCAGTCAGTTTAGGTTCTGTTATTGCTATTGTTTCCCAATATTTGTGAATCAGCTTCCTGAATATCTGGCCTGAAAACTTTTATCTGTTTTTCTATATTTTGATGGAATTACTTCAAATTGAAAAAGAAATGGTTTAACCATTGTTCAATGTAGATATCCTGTGTAAGAGAATAAACAATGACAGTGACAAAAACTGCATTCAATGTTTGGATGGCCTTGCAGTTTGCCTTGTAGGTTATATTGTAGTTTTGCTGATATTGGACAGTCTTTTGTAAGATGGAACATGATTTTCTAATGATTGCAAGTGCAGAATAATGGAACTTAGATATCTTTTCTGAAACAGGAGGGGGCTTCGACTGTCACATGGAACAATAATTGATGGTTTACTCAAGGATGGTTTGTGGGATGTTTATAATGATTATGCAATGGGTATGTGTGCAGAGCTTTGTGCGGAGCAACATTCGATAACTAGAGAAGAACAGGTTCGCATTAATCTCTCTATGTGTTAGTGTAAACTTTAAAGGATAGCAGTTAACGAATACTCTGCTGGTAACATCTTTGGCATTCCCAGCTCTGATTGGCACTTCACTAATGAAGCTTGAAGTAGTTTGGCTTTTTATTATTGCATATTGCATAACATATCCTGATGTAGGTGTGAAGGCCATTCCATGATAAAATAATCCTGAGTTCACTTGATTGCTTGTGCCATGTTAGTCAAACCACCTCATGGACTCATTCAAAGCATTGAACAGATCTATTTTGTATTGCTTGTTGATGGCTAAATAACATGGGCAGATTTTGTATAAATTGCTTCATGAATTGAATCAATAGCATTTTCTTTTTTAGTGGGGTGGTAATCCTTGAAATATCAGCATGCGTTGTGAAGCTTACTGGTATAAGTCCGCTCATTTCTTTTCTCTGTAGGATACATATGCCATTCAAAGTTTTAAGAGGGGAATTGCTGCACAAAATGCTGGTGTACTAGCACTGGAAATAGTGCCCGTAAGGATCAACATCATGTGTTAGCTGTCAAGTTAGCTGTCATTGTTTACTTAGCAGTTACAATGCAGGTTGAAATACCTGGTGGACGGGGAAAATCATCAATATTTGTTGATAAAGATGACAGCCTAGGGAAGGTAAAATGAAAATCTCCACCTTAGCACCTACCTGTATGTGTTAATGCATTTTCCTGCAGTCTGTACTCTGTACTTCTTTCAAGTAGCTAATGTTGATAGAAGAGTTTTATACATGACTTCTGTTCAAATGATTACTGGAAATATTACCGTGTTAATTTTGCAGCTATTCACTTATATGTTCTCTTTCTCTATGATAGTTTGATCCTGTAAAACTAAGGAAGCTCCGGTCAGCTTTTAAGGATGGAGGTTCTGTTACAGCTGGGAATGCATCAATAATTAGGTTTGCCTGGAAATTTTCAGTGACAATCTGGTTAAATGTGACATCTATTTGGTGTTGTTTCCTTAGGAAAAAAAAAACTTAAAATTTACTTGAATGTTGATGCATCTTATTGGAACTGCATTTAATACGCTTCTGCTTATTGGTTGGCCAACAGACATAGCTTCTGTTAGTTCTTTTGCTATATGTCTTCTAGAATTGCTTTGTCATATTTTCATGGGGATCAATTATTTATCAGGTCACCAAGTTCAAATAAATGTTTTGTTATGTATACGTAACATCCTTAATTGATGGACTCTTTGTTCTAACTTTTAGCTGTTTCTCTGTGAAGTTATGGATTTTTCCTTCATGATTGTGTGAGTTCACTTGGAATCTAGTGAAACTGTGAAACAGACCATTGTGATCTCATTGGAAGATGACATTGGAATTAATGAGGTCAATAACTTTCCAGCAGTATGTTTTACTATTCCCGCTAGCGGTTTTGCAGTAAGGGTGGTCCAGTTAGCAGCAACGAGCCAAATCTGTAGATTTCCCATCTTCAGATATGAGTTGTGAATTCTTGAACTAATAGAGCTGCTATGAATTTGTTCATCATGTTCTTATGATCAGATATTTCTTTCTAAATAATGGAAAGGTTGTCGCTTGTGACCATGAATCATTTTGTGCAATCAATTCTGATATCAAAAGAATACCATATTGCCGGAAAATGCATGTCATACATAAAGTTGACCTTGGGCTACCTTATTTATTACAGTCGCCAATCCAAGAACCTTTAAGTCATGTATAAGCTAAGTTTGTTCTATAGTGCCGACCACCCTGTGTGACTGCGCACCATAGCCACAAATATCGTGATATTCTTGAAAATATCTCGATATTAACGAAAAAAATAAAGAAAACGATAAAAAAACAGGAAAATATCTTTGATATTGTGAAAAAACGTTAAAAAAATAATTTATCCGAATTTTATCGTGATTTTAACGCGATTTTATCACGATTTCCCTTATTTTTCATTTATTTTTTATTTAATTTTCTGTTTTAGTTTTAATGTGACCTCTTAAATGCAATATAATACTTATTACTTTATCTTTTTCATCATTTTAACTAGATGCTTTGTATGTTTTTTTATTAGTTTTTCATTTCTTGTAATTTTACCTAACATTTTGATTTTTTATTTTTTAAAAGAACTCCAAGTCCCCAGATTACCTTAAAAAAACAACTTTGCCAAAAAATGCCCGATAAAAACCTGTGAACGATATTTGTGGCTATGCTGCACACTTGCCACCCAGAAAATGTAAGAATAATCTATTAATCTCATTAATATTTTGTTTTTCTGCCAACCCAGTTTTCAATATTTTTATTTGATATGGCATAGATTAAGTGTAACAAATAGGAGCGGTTTTTGATAAGGAAAGAAGTGCCTGTAAATGCTCCTCTTAGAGGCATTAAGTAGCTATGCATAAGTAATGCTCATTTTCTACTTGGCAGTTCTAGGTGATTATGCAATGAGATCTGATCCAGAATCTGGGCAATGGCGATGCTTTTAGCAGTCTTTATGTATTGTGCAGCACATCACGTCGAGCTTTACATTCCACAGCTTTATATTCCATCATTTCTCTGCATGATCATTTCCTTTCATCAAAAGGTTATGGTTTTCAAGGAATATAAATTGCCTACTACATGCATGTAAAACCTGGACTTCTCTCTGTTGAATATTTTTTTAGTTGGTCTTGGAATCATATGATCAATTCCAGCAGTATGCAATATTTTAATTTTGTTTTCGAGATTTTAATTAATGGACATGTTTCTGTATAAGAAGTGTCCTGTGTTATGCAGTGATGGAGCTGCTGCACTTATCTTGGTGAGTGGAGAGAAAGCACTAAAACTAGGGGTTCCAATAATTGCAAGGATTAGGGGCTATGGAGAAGCAGCTCAGGTAGTTTATGGACATCATACTGAAATTCATATTGCAATTCCATATACCTTTGATTTATATCGGACAGTATGGAAACTAATCTTGACCTCCCAGGCACCAGAATTATTTACAACTGCACCAGCTCTTGCAATACCAAAAGCCCTCTCAAATGCTGGTGTGGAGGCTTCACGTGTTGATTATTATGAAATAAATGAAGCTTTTTCTGTAAGTTATTGCACTTTTCTTTCATATACATGGACATTATTTTGTGGCATTCGTTACTCTCTTCTTTCCAGGTTGTGGCACTCGCACACCAGAAGCTTCTTGGTCTGAATCCTGTAAGTCTTCCTCCAAGTCCACTGGATGTCATGCGTATACACTAATTTTTTCTTTTCTTTTGGCCTTCAACTAGTGTTATTTCATGAACATTGGTTTTCTTTGCATCTTGGAAAAGTTAAGGGAAGACTGTGATGTGTATATGTAGATTTTTTTTCTTCCGGCCATATCAACTGAAAAATGCAAGTCTTTGCATGTTTCATTTCGGTGAGGTTTTATATCCCAAAAAAGTATGTTTAAATATGCAGCTTAGCTTTTAGGTGACAAACAGCTATCACCATGCTGAAACATGAAGTCCAGAAGCTGAATTTGATAACCTCTTAAATTCTCTATTGTGCTTCCAAATTGTTTGACTTTTTTGTGTGGTTTTTGTATGTGCTGTATTTGCTGCATCTTTCAAAGTCGTTCAATCTGCTTCTTCGACAGCTTTCAATTTGGGAAAGAAATTCTAGTAAACATTTTAACTATGGACTGAAAATCTATTTCCCTTCGGATTCTTGAAAGAAATGGGCCATGCTATTCCTTTGTAAGTTATCCAATTATTTATCCATTATAATTTATTGTTCTTCTTGTCTAGTGTTTTGCTTCTCTTCTTGCCTCAATAATGTCTATCCATACCATTTGCATCTGTGCTGGAACTAAAATCTCACCTTTTAGGGCAACAAGGAAACGTTTGAACTCTTCATGCGAGCAGCATAAGTTGTTCGTGTGGAAATGTAGACAATTTCGACAACTTTCATGCAGAAGTTCTGTTTCGCCCAGAAAACCTAATTCCTTTTTGCTTGCTCAAAGCAAAGCACGTATGCATACAAGATTGAGCTTGGCATTAGTTTGCATTTCAGTGCAAAGGGAATAGTTGATTCACAAAATGCATATCTAACGCATCTTCATTTGGCTTGCACATTCCCCGCCACAAATTAATAATATTGCACCAGTTTTGGTCAAAGTATCCCTTGTTGTTGACAACTGCTATCTTCATCATCCTTGCAGGAGAAGGTTAATGTGCACGGAGGAGCTGTTTCATGGGGACATCCAATTGGTTGCAGTGGTGCACGTATTCTTGTCACTTTACTTGGAGTAATGCTTCTTATCCACTACAATGCTTCTCTCCCTTTCCAACATGACCACCAACCCCTCCCCTCCCCCTCCCTTCTCCCCTTGCAAACACATAGTGCAAAGAGGAATCAAACCAGAGACTGGCCTTTGTTGGTCGCTGGTTTGACCAGCTATGCCAAACCCCTTGAGACGGAATGAAATGTAAGATACTATGTGAAGCTTAGTCACAAAAAACATGTTTTTTAATGCATAAAAAATGTGGGCAATAATACCGTTTAAAATTTAAAAAAAAAGTACTGTTTTCTTGAAAAAAAAATCAAAACGAAAAAAATGCCAAACACGCTTTTTTTTTGCGTTTTTTCCTCTTTTTTCCATTTTAAGCTTTTCTTTTCGTGTTTTTAATGTCAAACTGCTTGTTTTCATTTTCTAATTTTTATTTTTGCTTATTTAATTAATTTTCTATGTTCACGTTATTAGTTTCTTACTTATTCTATTTTTCTTAATTTTTAGAATTTTTAAATTAAAAAACCCTATTTTCTGCAGATTTCAAGGTCGCCTTATTATACCTAAGAAAAATCTGGCCGTTTAAAATGCTAAAACGTTTTTAATGACTATGATGTCAAGCATGTAAATTTCCTTATGTCCATGTTCTTCACACTGTGATTTACGAACAACATATTTTGCATCAATCTTGCACCCAGAGATCTGGAAGTTGCATTGTAGAACAGACAAATGCCAGTGTGTTCTTTTATTGCTGATACATAGGATTCCTGACTGGGATCTATCATCTCTTTTCTAAATACTATTTAGGTTCTGAGGCAGAAGGACGCAAAATTTGGAGTAGCGGCAATTTGCAATGGTGGCGGCGGAGCTTCAGCACTAGTTGTAGAGTACATGTAAGTTTGTTTCGCTTGGTAACACTTGCATTCGTGTCCTTCTCTCCTCATCCTGCAGCGATTTCAAAGTATCCGATTCTGTCCGGTTCCCGAATCTTTCCTTCCCTTATTTTCATGAACTGGAAAATTTTCACTGCGTGAGCATGTTAGCTTGTTTGAAGCATAGCAGTCAATGCCGTTCAAGGTAAGCTCTTTAGGAAAATTTTCCTTGCATGTTTTTTTTCAGTTCTTTTCCTCCTGGAAAAGATGACAACATTGAAAATTTTGTTTTCTGGAGTGAAATTTTGTTTTAGTCCAGTCACAATGGGCTCGTTTTGCCAGTTCACTAGCAGCTGGTTGAGGTTTCACACATGATTTTCTCGAACATGATGACGACTGGGTGCAGCTAGTTTGCTCCAACTCCTGTTCTGAGTCAATTTCTACTATATGTGGAAAGCAATGGTAAAAACTTTGGAAGAATTGTTGGCAACTTATTTAGGAAAAAAGGGAAAATTATTTTTTTCTTCTTTAAAGAGAACGAACGACCTTTCAGCTGGCGCCATAGTTACTTTTGGCATACTGGTTGGTCCAATCTCTAGCAGAAATGCGGCTGCCGATTGATTCCCATGCCGTCAAATTTCTGAGCCAAAGCAGGCATAGGCCCTAGGGTTGAGGTTACTAGCTTAGCTAGGGTTTTACACTGCGAGACAAGTGATAAAGTCTCTCGACACTACACATTCTTCCATTCGGAAACAAGAATAACCTTTCAAGTTTCAACTGAGGGAGCGGATGATTGTCATCTCCTGTTCTATTGTCTTCCGCTTGGATGCCCCCGTGTTTGCGATGCCTTGGTCTCTAATCACTGGAAAATTCTCCTGATTCGTTTTGGCTATCTGGTATTCATGTTTTTTTTTTTTAATAAAGTAAACTTGGAGGTTTCAAGCCAACCACCTTGTACGCGTAGCCGTTTCTTGCCTGCCTTGAAATAATACAACTTGAACTGCAACTTGTATTACATATTGTGAGGATAACATGATAGTAAATTTGTTCTGTAAATTTGGTTTGGTTCCAAAAAATTCTGAAGCTGCTTGACTTTAGTAAGAGTGCTTCTTTCAATTAAAAGGTGGTTTTCGTTCTTTATTCGTTCGTTATGTATTATGTTTTTCGTATTTTTCCTAATAACGAAGAAAATGTTGAAAATGAAGATGGAAATCGCGTCTTTTAGAAATTTTTCTAAATTGGACAACCGCTTTTGGTTTTTTTCTTTTGGCGTTATCAAGTAATTGTCTAACTGTCTTTGTGGTGTTGCAGGCATGGGGTGGCACTGAAGCGTGCATTGCTTTGATCTGCATCCTTTTACTGCATAGCCCAACTTTGTTATGGTGAAGCAATTGTCTGTGAAGTCGACGTTTTCTGACGTGATAGGTTAGCGCAGACACCGGCGAAAGTTGCGGTCGCTCAAAAAGGATGTTCTCAAGTCCTTCACGTTGGAGATGGTCATTAGCGTCAAAGCAACTGGCTTGTATACGCTTTTATGTACAAGGTCATAATGTTATGACCCAGCCCCCGTTCAGAAACATGCAAAATGACCCTCATCAAAAAATCTCCCTTAGTTAAGAAACAAGCTTATGATGTTATAATACCGCATCCCCGTCAGGAACGTGCACGGACACTCCTTGTGAATAATTTTAGCAATAATAACTTCCAAAGAGATTGTGATTACCTTAAGATATCTTAGCATTTCTTTTGAGCATTTTTATTTGTATTCGGATTTGAAATATGAGCTAAGTAATAGGAGAAATGTCAGATTCACGGTGTCATAAATTTTAGTAATTTTCTGATATTATTTCTCCTTATAGAAGCAATATTGCATTGTGAAAATGCAATGAAATTTAAATAAAAATTGAAAGAAACACCAAAATATGTAAAATCAAAAAAATAAAAAGTTTGATTGTTTTAGGAAGTGAGTCAGTATTTGATAGCATCCTTATCTCTGTTTCAGTTACAAAATATAAAATTGATAATCAAAGGAAAACATTTTCTAATAAAGTATTAGTGAATATGTGAGGAGCACTGACGCTCTTTTACTCAGAGCCTCTCTCGCTCTCTCTGGTTATAAGGAAGGTGTTGAATGCAAAAGATTTCACTCATTTCCTTCCAAGGAAAAAAAGGATTCTTCCTCCTCCTTTTTATTGTGTGTGCCCGGGCGAGAGGAAGAACCACCCTCCATCTCTCTCTCCTCTCATCTTACGATTCGTTCTGGCGAAGGAAATAACTCTTCTTGACTACGTCCTCTCCGTTTCTTTTAGATTTCGATCGCCGGAGGGATTTCCGATCCGTCATCTGCCCAGAATAGGTTGTTTTTTGAGAGGCTTCTCGTTGTCTGGCCGAAATTCGGTCGGATGCGTAGTTGCATTCGTGGGCGTGGCCGGTGATCCGAACGGGCCGGTAATTCAATATGAAGCTGAAACGGAGGAGGGTTCTTGAAGTGGTACGCCGAGAATCCCGAAAACCCTAAATTGATAATATTGGGTTTACGCATTTTTCTATCTTAGTGATTGACGTTGTCCATTTTCTTTCGCGGGGTTTGGACCTATTGACGATTGAAATTCGGTGTTCCTTCGATTATAATCGGTTGAGTTTTGCTTTATCGAGCTGATTATTGGGGCGGCAATCATCTATTTGGCGGATTGATTCGTTAGCTTATGCTATCACAGTGAAGAACCCCAGTACCACTACCTTTGTTATTGAGTTGCATGGGTCATCGATCATGCAGAAGGTGGTTAATGGTAACAAGTGTTGATCTCTGTGTGGGAGTGTAATGATTTGGGCTTCCATGGTGGAGCCCGAAAAGTCCGCCGTCGACTGCTCATGAAAGCATAAACTTGCTAAGGGATTATCTTTATGCATGTACAGCTATCTTGAGTTGTTGACTATGCATGTATTTGTAGTTTAATATAAAGTTGGCAATATTATGCATTCCAAGAGCTTTACTACTGCATGAAGCACCAAATCTGTGCCTTCTTGATGAGTTATGCCAACAGAACAGTCCAATATTGACTCCCGATCTATGTGCTTGTGTGGTGACTGTTTTCCTTTACATCAGGTGAATAATAGGCAATCTTCTAGAGGTAGACGAGGAATCTTTTTTGTGCACTTTTTTGCCATGTCTCAGCTGAATAATGCTTCATGAGATTCCTCAAGGAAATCTTTTATCATAATGCTTGCATCTGTTTTGGATAGTACAAAACAAAAGTAGTGCACATTCATATAGAAAACAAGCAGGGCAGACTGTGTTGTAATGTTTTCTCCTTCGATCGAAAACTAAAGGAAACGGAGAGGACGTAATCAAGAAGAGTTCTTTCCTTCGCCAGAACGAACCGTAAGATGAGAGAGAGAGAGAGATGGGGAGTGGTTCTTCCTCTCGCCCGGACACACACAATAAAAAAGAGGAAGAAGAGTCATTTTTTTCCTTGGAAGGAAATGAGTGAAATCTTTTGCCTTCAATACTTCTTTATAACCAGAGAGAGCGCGAGAGGCTCAGAGTAAAAGAGCCTCGGTGCTCCTCACATATTCTCTAATACTTTATTAGTAAATGTTTTCCTTTCATTATCAATTTTATATTTTGTAACAGAAACATAGACAAGGATGCTAACAAATACTGACTCAATTCCTAAAACAATCCAACTTTTTTTTTTACATGTTTTGGTGATGCTTTCAATTTTTATTTAAATTTCATTGCATTTTCACAATGCAATATTGCTTCTATAAGGAAAAATAATATCAGAAAATTACTAAAAATTATGACACCGTGAATCTGACATTTCTCCTATTACTTCGCTGATATTTCATTTCAGTTATTTCGTTTCAATTAACATGTTTTGATTGGAATGATGTTAAGAAAAAATGTAATGTTTTCTTTATTGGAATCTTAGTTTATTGTAATGTATTATAAAATGTAATACTGTGTCCATATGATGCGGCATATTTTTTGCTGACATACCAAAAGAATTCATGGTAAAAATCATAGTTTATCAAACCCAAATATCTTCATTCTTAGCTCACAGTAAAAACGTGAAAGTCCTCGCTTTATATTTTTATAATTAGAAAATGCTTCATTTAAAATCAAGAAGATAGAGGGTTTGATCTTAAACCAATGGAACTCAAATTCCAAAGACCTTAGATCAGAGACAGTCAAACGCCCCAATTACATATATATATATATATATATATATTAACATTCATGGGCAATTCCTAGACAAAACTTGGTCCGACTAACTTTAGTCATTAGAAAGGAAAACGAGCAAAAGGAAGGAACCAAAAAACTAGCTTCGCTTCCTCCCTTTTCTAGAAAGAACCCTTTTCTGCTTTGGTTCCCTTCTCTTCTAATCTAATGGATTATGGTCCAAACCACATTCGGGTCGGATCTAATGCGCATGTATTGGATCGGACCAAGTTTTGTCCAACCTAGAAAAATGCACGCTTTCAATGGAAAGTGAACTCTCTTTTAACGCAGAAAAATGGCAACCATTTACAAGAGTTATTGTTGTGTTAACTTTTCAGAAAAGCTGTATATAATGCCGTGCTTCCAAGGAGAGAAAAAATAAACAATTAGGTTCATTTATGAACATGGCATCTTCAGGCTTCCCGTTTTCCACTGTTCCTCCTGCAAAACAGAGACAGGACAACTATGTTCCACTGTTTTGATGTGAAAAGCAAAGAGTGCAAGATTATGATGATGTCAGTATGTTGGTAGATCAATGCACATACAAGTTTAGTAGAATTTAGATATGTGAGTAAATGGAGGAGTGTCTACTCGGTCAAGTTTGACCACTGTTTGATTTTTTCTTTTTCCATCTTTTCATGGAGTTGTCACCAGAGTTTTTCATTTCCAAAATGTTCACTATGCATAAGAAATTAAAGCTGATGTGCCCAGTTATTTGTCATTCCAATATGTCTCGATCTGCAATTGCTAAGAGGCTGAATTTGGCAAATATTTACAGCTGAAACAGGAGCAGATGCAAGTGTGGGCAATTGCCACACAAGTCCATCAAAAGTGTCTTTCTTTTCATATTGGTATTTTATGGTAGTTTTCTCATTTATGTACTGTTACCGCTTAAAAAATTAAAATTACATAATTACTGCCCCTTAAGCAAACCCTTATAGCGCTGCTCTTGAATTGGACACATAGTCACAAGTAACATCTTGGAGTTTTAAACAGCGATGTTTTTGTTGAGTATAATACAACGAGCTTGAAAAAAATGGTTAAGTGAAAAATTAATAATACAATGAAGTAGATTTGCAACAAACAAATAGAAAATGAAAAGAAAACTGGGAAAATGAAAAAAGTGAACAAGACAAGTTTTTTTTTAGTTTTAACATTTTTTTCAAAAGAAATGCATTTTTCTAAGTTTTAAATT
Source organism: Nymphaea thermarum (assembly GCA_011799765.1). Lineage (NCBI taxonomy): Eukaryota > Viridiplantae > Streptophyta > Magnoliopsida > Nymphaeales > Nymphaeaceae > Nymphaea > Nymphaea thermarum. The sequence goes on from JAANDH010000363.1 coordinate 57,398, forward strand.
ACCGTTTAATTTATCGCATTTTTGTTGAAAAAAACGCATTTTCTTTTCTGTGTCTATTGGACATATATCACATAATCAGCGGTGCTGATTTCTCCATTTCAGCTGAATTGCCCATCAATATATATATATATATATATAATTGGGGCGTTTGACTGTCTTTGATCTAATCTAAGGTCTTTGGAATTTGAGTTCCATTGGTTTAAGATCAAACCCCCTCTCCTATTGATTTTAAACGAAGCATTTTCTAATTATAAAAATATAAAGTGAGGATTTTCAGGTTTACACTGTGAGCTAATAATTAAGATATTTAGGTTTGATAAACTATGGTTTTTACCGTGAAACCTTTGGTATGTCAGCAAAAAATATGCCGCATCATATACACACAGTATTTGTGGAATTCAAATCTAAAGCGATCAAACACTCCCTTGTTGGAAAATAAACTTAAGTTGTAAATCATGAAAAGAAACTTGAGTTGAAAATTAAAGTAAAAAATAATCAAGGACAAATAAACTTAAAAATTATAGTTGGTTAAATTGACAAGTGGCACTACTGAATCGACCACCTAATTGGAGATTAGAGTCAAATATAAAATAACATTAGATAAGTTTAATTATTATTCATAAAACTTGTTTAAATTATTATTTTTATTCCATTTCGTATCCTTTTTTGGGAGCTTTACAATGGGAAGTCACAATATACTAAAACTTTTTGATTAATTTTATTTTTTGTTATATCTATAATACTTTTAGGCACCATTTGATTGTTGAATAAAAATGGGAAAATTGCAGAACAAAGAATTCCACTAGACTCTAGACCATTAATAATGACACTAATTTTATTCAATATAAGGAACAAATTTGAGTGCAGGTGCTAGTTTGGGCAAACGATTATTAAAGTAACAGGGAGCTGCAATTTTCAAAAAATCAGGCGCATATACACGTCGGTATTTTCCCAAAAAACCGAAGAAGCTTTGCTTGCAGGAGAAGTAATAAACAATAATACGAGGGGAGCTTCGCATTCGAATGTCCACAATCGACTAAGATTCCAATAAAGAAAACATTACATTTTTTCTTAAACATCATTCCAATCAAAACATGTTAATTGAAATGAAATATCAGCGAAGTAATAGGAGAAATGTCAGATTCACGGTGTCAATAATTTTTAGTAATTTTCTGATATTATTTTTCCTTATAGAAGCAATATTGCATTGTGAAAATGCAATGAAATTGAAATAAAATTTGAAAGCATCACCAAAACATGTAAAATAAAAAAAAAGAAAAAGTTGGATTGTTTTAGGAATTGAGTCAGTATTTGTTAGCATCCTTATCTCTGTTTCTGTTACAAAATATGAAATTGATAATGAAAAGAAAACATTTACTAATAAAGTATTAGAGAATATGTGAGGAGCACTGAGGCTCTTTTAGTCTGAGCCTCTCTCGCTCTCTCTGGTTATAAAGAAGTATTGAAGGCAAAAGATTTCACTCATTTCCTTCCAAGGAAAAAAAGGAGTCTTCTTCCTCTTTTTTATTGTGTGTGTCCGGGCGAGAGGAAGAACCACTCCCCATCTCTCTCTCTCTTATCTTACGGTTCGTTCTGGCGACGGAAAGAACTCTTCTTGAGTACGTCCTCTCCGTTTCCTTTAGTTTTCGATCGCCGGAGGGATTTCCGATCCGTCATCCGCCCAGAATAGGTTGTTTTTTGAGAGGCCTCTCGTTGTCTGGACGGAAATCGGTCGGATGCGTAGTTGCGTTCGTGGGCGTGGCCGGTGATCCGAACGGGCCGGTAATTCAATATGAAGCTGAAACGGAGGAGGGTTCTTGAAGTGGTACGCCGAGAATCCCGAAAACCCTAAATTGTTAATGTTGGGTTTACGCATTTTTCTATCTTAGCGATTGACGTTGTTCATTTTCTTTCGCGGGGTTTGGACCGATTGACGATTGAAATTCGGTGTTCCTTCGATTATAATCGGTCGAGTTTTGGTTTGTCGAACCGATTATTGGGGCTCAATCATCTATTTGGCGGATTGATTCGTTAGCTTATGATATCACAGTGAAGAACCCCGGTACCACTACCTTTGTTATTGAGTTGCATGGGTCATCGATCATGCAGAAGGTGGATAATGGTAACAAGTGTTGATCTCTGTGTGAGAGTGTAATGATTTGGGCTTCCATGGTGTAGCCCGAAAAGTCTACCGTCGCTATTTGTTAATTATATTTTTTGGGGACGTTGTCTCATCCAATCTTTTTTAGTTAACGAGGTGAAACATTAGTCTGTTTATTTCATATGTAAGCTACCATATTGGATCGTTAGAATATCTTATTGCTTTTATGAATTTTTTTTTTTTACTAAAATTTAGTACTGCTCCTAAACCGGTTTGAACAAGCGAATTTGCAAGTGGATCAAAGGCGCAGTAGAGCACAGCGCGATCAATCATTGCCTGTTATTATTGATAAAAGTACCAGTTGGGAATTGAGGGGATCATGGTGTTCTTACTTGAAAAGTTGAAAACTGATGCTTGGGGACGTGCATCGGCTAGCGGGCAATGTCCATGCATTTTCATTCTTCACACTTGCCTTGGTCATTTGATTTAAAAGAACTATTGCATTTGATAAATATGAAAATGCAAATTCTCTACGGTGGAAGTTTATATAGAAATACAATCCATAACTCGTTCCGAATACAAACTACTCTGTTCTTTGTTGTTTTTATATTGCTTAATGAAAAGATAACAACATGGAAGGAGGTTTTGCCAGGGGGGTTTGATCTCTTCTTGCTATTTGATGTCTCTCTGGTCTTCTTCTGTATTTGGATGATGTCGTTATCTCATTGGTTGATGTAGAAGTAATTATATAAGGATCAATCAGTTGCATGGTAGTTCCTAGACAATGTTTTCAAGTTTCTTTTGTATAGGACCTTTTGCAAATAGGGTTGTACTTTCACCTACCAGCTTCGGTTATGTTTTCCTTGCTAGGCTGAAAACTATAGATGATGATGTAAGTAGTAGTTTAGAACTAGTTATCTGTACTATAGTAAAAAAATGTGGTTTCTGGGTTTTAAGTGGCGAATTTTTCTCGGGTATAATGCAGTGAACTTGAAAAACACGGAAAATATATGGGAAATTTTTAGAAAATTAAAAATCCTAAAATGAGTGAAAAATAAAATAAATGAGAAACCAATAAGACCATATCAAAAAATAAGTAGATAAGCAACAAATAAAAATTAGAAAATGGAAACAAGCAGTCTGACATTAAAAAACATGAAAAATGCCTAAAATAAGAAGAAGTGAAAAAAACATGTTTTTTTGTGTGTTGGTGTTAAAAAAAAACAGTGGTTTTTGCCATTTTTTGGCTGAATTGATTTTCACATTTTTACGCATTTTTTTGAAAAAAAAGAACTCTTTTTTTGTGACAATGATTTGTACAGTTTAATGAGTTCAATTTTGGTGGTAGTTTCTTTGATCTCATTCTCCATATTAACATCAGACATGACATGCTTCCTTCAGCTTTTTGCAGTTGCACATTTCACTGGAAATGTTACCGTATGTTCCTCATCTTGTTAACCTCACCTTCTTGTCCTTGAGATGATAGCTTACTCTGGTTTATTTTGGCATTAAGATTTCCTTTTGTTGCTCCTTTTCTGTAAATCACAATCTTCTTAGTTGCTATGCTGGTTGCACTGAAACGAAAGGGATATTGTTGTTTTGTTTAGTATGGTAAACAATTTTTGCTATTGAATTACTGGATTTGTTTGGATTAGCCTCATGAGATGCTTGCATGTTGTAATATATTCTGCAATGCTGTTTTGATTTAAAGGATATGAAGGGAAGCTCTTGTTTTGACTGGGTAGTTCTAGCTTTGAGATGTCTTGTTTTATGCATATCTATGAGCTTTAATTGCAGCCTCATGAAATTGTTACTTTTTCACTTTTCTGCTTCTTGTGAACAAAAGTTGTATGTAACACACGCGCACACACATGTGGTGATATGAAGATGATAATATATTGCATCTTCTTTTTCTCTAATATCTGTTATGGTTTGGCTTGGCACATTCTTAATTGGCTAATCTTATCTAACCTGTTAGTTTTGCTTCTTGCATCGGTGTAATTGTTCTCAAAGAGGCCTTGAGAATGGCTACCCTTTTTGAGAAGTTGATGGACTGAGTTTGAGGAAGATTTACGAATTGCAAAGAGTTACCACCGCGATAATAATTTTATCATTTCTAATTCTGTATCTCAATTGTGAATTCTGCATGCCCTCGTGATCACTTCTCCAAAAGTATAAATCCTTCAGAAAGTTTTGCTTTTCCCCCCATCAATAAGTTCAAGGAGGATGATGGTTTAACAAATATTGTCTATAATCCAGTCCATACCACCTGGCATTTAAATTTTAAAGTCTTTGAGTTTGATTAGAAAGGCACACATGGTTTTTCCCCCCAACCCAATGTGAGCATGTTAAATCTCATGTTCTCATAGCCTGGCATAATAAGTGAAGGACCACTAGCCTTGGTACCAGATTCCGATGATTCTTGTTGAACAAGCTGCTTCTGACATTCACATTCTTTAGCAAGGCCCATGAAGCAGCTAGCCCACTATTGACTACAAGAATTTTATGTTCTCCTGTTCTTTTATTTCTAATCCTAACATATGTAGAGCATCTATCCTATTTTGTCTAACATGTTGGGTCTGAAAGTGACTCTTAACTGCTAGATGAACTAGTAGCTTGCACTTATAATTTATGTTCATTGGAGGAGATGATAGAAGAAGCTTATTTGGTGCTAGGCCTTCTTATTATTTGTAGCATTTATACTTACATGGTACATATTTATGTCCATACGGTTTCTTTCTGCTTGTATATTTCTTAGAAATGCAACCTTCTTTTGTCCATTTTTGCCATTTAATTTATTGCTTGTTTTGGAAATATCATGTCACTGATGTGCTTTACAATTTTTTGGGGAGATTGTCCTAGGAGTACAAACTTTCTAGCCCATTATGTTCTATCTCCCTGTGTTTTCCATTGCTCTAAATTGCTTCAACTTTGTGTGTTTAGAAAATTACATAAATATTTGGCAGCAGAAGATTTTTATATATGTAGATTTTTACTATTTACCAGTTTTTCTAACATACGTATAATTGTTTTCCCTTCAGCCACCTAAAATCAGAGCCTTTATCAATAATGTTATTTCTGTTCCCCTTGAGGATATCGAGCAGCCTTTGAGAGGATTTACTTGGGAGTTCGATAAGGTATGTATTTGGTATGCTAGAGTCTTTATTCACATTCTGCTGTCGACTTTGGCTTGACTTGTCTTATTTGTTAAAACCCTGCAGGGGGATTTTCATCACTGGGTCGACCTTTTCAATCATTTTGACTCATTTTTTGAGAAGCATGTAAAAACAAGGAAAGATTTGCAGTTGGAGGATAATTTTATGGGTGAAGATCCTCCTTTTCCTAGGGAGGCAGTTCTTCAAATTCTTCATGTAGTAAGGATTGTATTGGAGAACTGCACGAATAAGCACTTCTACAGTTCTTATGAAGTATGTGAAACCTGTCCTGGTTTATGTTCTCTCTAATAAATAGTGCGTTAGGAACTATTTTTTGTTGTACTGACTTTTAGTCCAATATAATGCACTTTTAATTTTAACTGCTGTTATCTGTTTACTATGTTCTTTAGGTTAGTTATTTGTCATTCTGTCATACACATAAAACTACCACATAAAATATTTGCAATGAATTGAAAACCTTGCCTAAAGACCCTAAACCTTGCAGATTCGTCTGTTACTTCTGGAGTTACCAGCTTAAGCATATTTGGAGGCTGAATTAAGCCTTAAATTGACACTTTTTTCCCCAGAGATGCCAACGCTCCAGCAGACACAACTCCTAAAGGTGTGGAATTTATGCAATGGGGTTTTTAAACCTAAATTTTAAAAAGACCCTAAGTTTTAAAAAGAAGGGTTTAGAACTATGCATATTGCATACCCCTTTTCTTTTCTGCTGGGTTTGTATCATATGATATGATCTGCTGTAATGCATACACTGTATGATACGAGGTTACATCTATTGTACAGTACCATTGATACACTTAAATGACATATTTGTAACTAGTTACAAAGCTTTTTGACTTTTTCTCATATTTATGCTACACATCTTATGATACAGTATGTTACATACGACACTGGTTTAAGGAACTAAGCTATATGAAGTGTCAATTAAGGTCATAGTGGTATGAGCGTATGAGAGGATTTTGGTGACAGGGCTAGAATTCATAGAAGGTTTGTCATGTAATTGGGATAAACTTGCTAACGGATTATCTTTATGCATGTACAGCTATCTTGCATTGTTGACTATGCATGTATTTGTAGTTTAATATAAAGTTGGCATTATTATACATTTTCCAAGAGCTTTACTACTGCATGAAGCACCAAATCTGTGCCTTCTTGATGAGTTATGCACAACAGAACAGTCCAATATTGACTCACGATCTATCTGCTTGTGTGAGTGACTCACTAAACTGAATTCGCTGTTTTCTTTTTTTTTTTTTCTCTCAGCATGAGAACTAAATAACATCAAATTAGATAGTAGCCAAAGTGCTTATACTGTTCTTGAATCAGTTCTCTCCAGTGCCCTAGAAATTTGTTTCAGTACGTAACAAGAACTGCACATAATCAAATTAGATATTAGCCAATGTGATTATACTGTTCTTGAACCAGTTTCCAGTGCGCCTAGAAATTTGTTTCAGTACTTAACAAGAACTGCACATAATTAAAAGCTGCAAGTTCTATTGCCTGCAGAAGATTTTGTCAGTCCTGCAGATTGCCAAAATTTCTCTTGTTTATGTCAGTAACTCATAAAGCTTACACTGTCTCGAGATCATTGAATTCATTTAAATGCTATATTATTTTTGTATGCATTGCTGCAGAATCTTTTTTGAAACTTTTTTTCCCTTCTAGCACATGATAAAAGAAGCCTTGTACCTAGACCTTATGCTGTTGAGAGCATCATTGATACCCTTGAACTAAAGTGAAAATACTGCATTGAATGCTATGATTGTGTCAAAATGATATATGTGGCTCCACCTAACTGCTGGTCTGCCTGTTCAACACTATCTTGGGAAGTCATGGAGAAATTATATCAGGTTGTAGACTAAGGTTATCTAGGTCTGAAATGCCAGAAAACCTTCTTTTAGGATGGTTCCTTTTCTAGTGGCTTATTTTTTTTGGTTTCATTTTCTCTACTACTGCATAGATTTTGTCAGCTTTTTAGAGGTGCCTGGGGTGACTGTTTTCCTTTACATCAGGTGAATAATAGGCAATCTTCTAGAGGTACACGAGGAACCTCTTCTATGCACTTTTTTGCCATGTCTTAGCTGAATAATGCTTCATGAGATTCCTCAAGGAAATCTTTCATCATAATGCTTGCATCTGTTTAGGATAATACAAAACAAAAGAAAAGTAGTGCAAATTCATATAGAAAACAAGCAGGGCAGATTGTGTTGCTAACCTTGTTTACTTCCGAATTTGGAAGCTCAGCTGAAATTTTTGGCCCTATTAATGGAGAAAAAGAAATTATTAAGTGTATTGCAAGTTTGGATGGTGAGGAAATCATTGGTTAGATATTTTTGGGCAGTTAATGGAAAAGCAACCTACCTTGCTAATTGAAGCTGGTCTTCTTGGTCACTTTCCTGCCAAGATGCTCTGAGTTGAATTGGTGAAGTAAGAACTGGTAGATATGTTGTCGCTGAAACTCTAGTTTGTGGTCACACTGAAGTGTGGGTTTTAATGAGCATGAAGTATGGGTTTAAGCAAATGAAAAAATATGATAAATAATCTGAGTAAAAATGATATTATGAGGTTTTAGATTTTCTCTTGAATAGCACTCAGATTGCAACTTTGGTGATGCCATGTTTGTAGTGTTAGCAACTGGAAGTAGGATATGCATGAACCGTTTTCAAGCCAAGAATGCTTGTTTGAGCTTGACTGCAAACAATTTACGCTGGGACTTTTCCTGATCGCAGTGGTGCCTGCTATCTTTATGGGTGATGTAGTTTAATTCCTCATTCGTTTAAAACTAAGATTATTTGGACGTGGACAACTTCATGTTATCGGCACATCCTCTTTTTTGCTGCTGTTTGTGAATTTACATGTATTGAGCTATCTTCTTATGGTTTCACTGTATCTCAATCGCAGCAACATCTTTCTTCTCTTCTCGCTTGCACGGATGCAGATATTGTGGAAGCCAGCTTGCAGACATTTGCTGCATTTTTAAAGAAAACAATTGGAAAGTGTTCTATCAGAAACCCAACCTTGAATTCAAGACTTTTTGCATTCTCACAAGGATGGGGTAGTAAGGAAGAAGGCCTTGGGTTGATTGCATGTGCCACTGAGAATAGATTCGACTCTGTGGCTCACCAGTTAGGCTCTACTCTTCATTTTGAGTTTTATGAATCGAGTGGCTCACTTGATGAGACTGGTGGTAAAGAAGAGAGGAAAGAAGGTCTGCAGGTGATTCACTTGCCAGACATTGGCTCCCACCATGAGAGTGATCTGGATCTTCTAAACAAGCTAGTCATGGAATATAAAGTACCACCACGGTTACGATTTTCACTCTTGACGAGGTTGCGTTTTGCAAGGTCATTTGGTTCATTGGCTTCTCGTCAGCAGTACATCTGCATTCGTCTGTATGCGTTTATGGTGCTTGTTCAAGCTAGCAATGATGCTGATGACCTAACTGCATTCTTTAGCAATGAGCCTGAATTTGTTAATGAACTAGTCACTTTACTGAGTTACGAAGACCTAGTTCCTGAAAAGATTCGTATTCTGGCTATTTTGTCTTTGGTGGCTCTTTGCCAGGACAGGTCTCGCCAGCCAACAGTTTTAAGTGTTGTGACATCTGGGGGGCATCGAGGCATCTTACCAAGTCTTATGCAAAAAGCTGTTGATTCCATTACGACTGGGTCTTCAAAGTGGTCTGTTGTTTTTGCTGAAGCCCTCTTGTCTCTTGTCACTGTTTTGGTATCATCATCCTCAGGTTGTTCTGCTCTACGTGAAGCTGGTTTTATACCCACTCTTCTTCCTCTGCTTAAAGACATCAATCCTCAGCATTTACATTTAGTGAGCACAGCAGTTCATATTCTGGAGGCATTTATGGACTACAGCAATCCTGCTGCGACACTATTCAGGGATTTAGGTGGCTTGGGTGACACGATTGCACGGCTAAAAATAGAAGTGTCCTATGTGGAGAAGGGTTCAAAGAAAAATGAGGATGACCATGGCAGTAATATAAAAGGTAAAGCTGTTGTTGACACTTCTAGTGAGCTTGAAGTTCGGCCTCTTTACTCAGAATCATTGGTGTCCTACCACCGTCGACTGCTCATGAAGGCATTACTTCGTGCAATATCCCTTGGCACTTATGCTCCTGGTAGCACTGCTCGCATTTATGGCTCAGAGGAGAGTTTGCTACCAGAATGTTTGTGCATTATTTTCAGAAGAGCAAAAGATTTTGGTGGTGGTGTATTTTCTCTTGCTGCCACTGTCATGAGTGATCTCATTCACAAGGACCCCACCTATTTTTCTGTCCTAGATGCTGCTGATCTGCCTTGTGCTTTTCTGGATGCTATTATGGGTGGTGTACTTTGCTCTGCAGAAGCAATATCTTGCATCCCACAGTGTCTAGATGCCTTATGCCTAAATAACAATGGTCTTCAGGCTGTAAAGGATCGGAATGCTTTGAGATGTTTTGTGAAAATATTTACTTCAAGGATTTATTTGCGTGCCCTTTCTGGTGATACTCCAGGGTCCTTGTCTACAGGGTTGGATGAGTTGATGCGCCATGCATCTTCTCTTCGTGGGCCTGGGGTAGATATGTTGATTGAGATATTACATACAATATCAAAGATAGGATCAGGAAGTGAATCTACATTGCTTTCTGTGGAATCTGTGACGTCACCATCTCCAGTGCCAATGGAAACGGATGTAGAAGAGAGGGCATTGATTACCTCCAATGATGGTGCACCATCCAAGATAGAAAATTCTGATCAAATTGTTGAGGGATCTACTGAAGGTCCACTTGCAAACGTTGAGCCCTTCCTTGTTGAGTGCATAAGTAATGTTGCTCGCCTTCTAGAAAATGTTCTTCAAAATGCTGATACTTGCCGCATATTCATTGAGAAAAAAGGGATTGAAGCAGTTCTGCAATTATTCACGCTGCCATTACTTCCTCCTGGCAGTTTGAGTGGTCAAAGCATATCCGTTGCCTTCAAGAGCTTCTCACCGCAGCATTCTGCTGCCCTTGCCCGAGCTGTTTGTGCATTTCTAAAGGAACATCTCAAGCTGATGAATGAATTATTGCTGTCTGTAGCTGGAACCCAACTTGTTGATGTGGAAGTAACAAAGCAAACAAAAGTTTTGAGATGTCTTTCTAGTTTGGAAGGTCTTCTGTCATTCTCCAATTTTTTATTGAAGGGTACAACTACTATGGTGTCTGAATTGGGTTCTGCAGATGCTGATGCTTTGAAGGATCTGGGGAAGATTTTCAAGGAAATACTTTGGCAACTTTCTTTGTTGAGTGATTCAAAAATGGATGAGAAGCAGGATGCTGAACAGGAAGGTGGATCTGCGGATTCTTTGACATCAAATATTTCTGGCAGAGAAAATGATGACGATCTTGTTTCGTTCATCAGATATGTCAATCCTGTCTCAATCAGGAGCAGTTCTGCATCACGTTGGGGTGGAGAATCAGATTTCCTTTCTGTAATTCATCATGGGGAAGGTGTAAGCAGACATGGTAGAAGGCATCATGGAAATGAAGTTCTGAGCAGAGCACGTGGGGGGAGAAATAGTCGTCATGCGGATGCTTCACACATGGATTCAGAAGGCTCTACGAATGCACCAGAGTCGTCTCACAATCCTGAAAGTAAAAGAAAAAGTCCCGATGCCTTGATTTCAGAAGTCCTAAATAAACTAGCTACTGCCGTTCGCTCTTTTCATGCAACTTTGGTGAAAGGTTTCTCTGCTCCCAGTCGACGGAGAGCTGACCCTGGATCACTTAGTTCTGCTGCTAAGAATCTTGCAACTGCTCTTGCTAAAACCTTTCACGACAGTCTCAGCTACTCTGGATATCCTGGTTTAAGTGGTCTGGAAATGTCACTGTCGGTGAAATGTAGATATCTTGGAAAGGTTGTGGATGACATGGCCGCTCTGACTTTTGATAGCAGGCGCCGATTATGTAATACGGCATTGATAAATAATTTTTATGTACATGGAACATTTAAGGAACTTCTGACCACTTTTGAAGCTACAAGTCAGTTGCTATGGACGTTGCCTTTCAGCATCCCTGGCCCCAGTGCTGTGCAAGAAAATGTTATAGAGGGGAACAAACTCTCTCACAATTCTTGGTTGTTAGATACCTTGCAAAGTTATTGTCGTATGCTTGAATATTTTGTCAATTCTTCCTTACTATTGTCACCAGCATCTGCATCTCAGTTGCTTGTTCAGCCTGTTGCTTCTGGGCTGTCAATTGGTCTCTTTGCTGTTCCTAGGGATCCTGAAGTTTTTGTCCGGATGTTGCAGTCTCAGGTTCTTGATGTGATTCTTCCTGTCTGGAACCATCCCATGTTTGCTCGTTGCAGTCCAAGTTTTATCACCTCTATTGTTTCTATAGTTACTCATGTATACTGTGGTGTGGGAGATATAAAGAAGGGCAGGAATGGTGTTACAGCGAGTGCAGGTCATCGTTTAATAGCCCCCCCTCCTGATGACTCGGCTATTGCTACAATAGTGGAGATGGGCTTCAGTCGGGCCAGGGCAGAAGAAGCACTAAGACGTGTTGAGACAAATAGTGTTGAGATGGCTATGGAATGGTTATTTAGCCATGCAGAGGAGCCATTGCAGGAGGATGATGAACTAGCACGGGCTCTTGCGTTGTCATTGGGCAACACATCAGATGTATCTAAGGAGGATAATGGCGATGTCATGAGAGATGTTCCAGCAGAAGAGAGAGGGGCTGAGCTTCCTCCTATTGATGATATTCTGTCTGCATCCATGAAATTGTTTGAAAGCAGTGATTCTGTTGCCTTTCCGTTGACCGACTTGCTTGTAACCCTTTGTAACCGGAATAAATGTGAAGATCGTCCAAGAGTGGTGTCATACCTGATTCGGAGTTTGAAGCTTTGTCCTATGGACTTCTCCAAGGAAACTGGTGCATTATCTGCAATTTCTCACATTTTAGCTCTGCTTCTTAGCGAAGATAGTAGTGCTCGAGGAATTGCAGCAGAGAATGGTCTTATTCCAGTTGTGTTGGATATTTTGACGAACTTCAAGCATTGCAATGATTCAAGAGGAGATATTTTGATCCCGAAGTGTATTACTACCTTGTTGCTTATCTTAGATAACATGTTGCAGTCCAAGCAAAAGGTTTCTTCAGAAAACCCTGGAAGATCTCAGTCAGGGTCAGTAGGTGATGGTTTTGGAGATGATGCTACTTTGTCACTTTCCACGTCCAGTAAGGAAGGCAAACCAGCCTGTGATGGTCAGAAGAAAGAAACAGCTGATGTTTTTGAAAAGATAATGGGAAAGTCTACTGGGTTTCTTACTGCTGAGGAGAGTCAGAGACTACTTGTGATTATCTGTGACTTCATAAAACAGCATGTGCCTGCTACTGTCATGCAGGCTGTTTTGCAACTATGTGCACGTTTAACAAAATCACATGCAGTAGCAATCCAATTTCTTGAAAATGGAGGCTTAGGTGCTCTTTTCAGTCTTCCCAGGAGTTGTTTCTTTCCAGGGTATGACAGCATAGCATCTGCTATTATAAGGCATCTGCTGGAAGACCCCCAAACCCTTCAAACTGCTATGGAGATGGAAATACGGCAAACTTTGACAAGCATTAGCAGCCGGCATGGTGGTCGTGTTTCCACCAGGACATTTTTGACGTCCATGGCACCTGTTATTTCCAGAGATCCTGCTGTGTTTATGAGGGCTACTGCTGCAGTTTGTCAATTGGAATCTTCAGGAGCAAGAACATATGTTGTACTGTTGAAGGAAAAAGACAAGGAGAAGAAGGAGGAGAAGGAGAAGAAGGAGGAGAAAGACCGGGTAAAGGCTGCTGGTGTTGAGAATGGAACTGGTAGTTCTTCAAATGAGGGTATACGAATGCCTGAATCCTACAGCAAGCTCCATGATGGGTCTGGGAAATTGTCAAAGGGGCACAAAAGGGTTCCTCATAGTCTTGCACAGGTTATTGATCAGCTTTTAGAAATTATAATGTGCTACCCCTTGCCAAGGAAACATGAGCACTGTTTGGGCTCCGAGGTATCTATGGAGATTGATCCACCTGCAACTAAGGAAAAGGGTAAATCAAAGATTGATGATGTAAAACTGGAGGGCGATCGTTCCTCTGAAAGATCTGCTGGCTTGGCAAAAGTGACTTTTGTCTTGAAGTTGATGAGTGAGATTCTTCTAATGTATGTTCACGTTGTGGGGGTTGTTTTGCGGAGGGATTCAGAAATTTGTCAACTGCGTGGATCAAGTCAAGTTGATGGTTCAGTGCATGGTGGATTGCTGCATCACGTATTGCATGAGCTACTTCCATTGTCTTCTGACAAGACTTCTGGAACTATAGATGAATGGAAGGACAAGCTCTCAGAAAAAGCTTCATGGTTTTTAGTTGTGCTGTGTGGTCGTTCTAGTGAAGGACGAAGGCGAGTGATAGCTGAACTTGTGAAAGCTTTGTCTGCATACTCAAACTTGGAAAGCAATTCCACAAAAAATGTATTGCTACCTAACAGAAAGCTCTTAGCTTTTGCAGATTTAGTGAATTCCATTTTGTCAAAGAACTCATCATCCAGTACTTTGCCTGGTCCTGGATGTTCACCAGATGTAGCAAAAACTATGATTGATTGTGGGATGGTACAATCATTAACTGGTATTCTTCAGGTACTTGACCTTGATCATCCTGATGCGGCAAAAGTAGTGAACCTGATATTAAAAGCTTTGGAAAATTTGACTAGGGCTGCAAATGCTAGTGACCAGCTGTTCAAAACTGATGGAATCAATAAGAAAAAGTCTTCAAGTACAGCTGAAAGGACTGAAGATCCAGCAGTTGTACTTTCTAATGGTGAACCCATGGAGAATAATGAAACTGCGAATCCTCAGGAACAAGAGACAGATGTCGTTCAAGCTGAAGAGCCACCTCAAGAAACCTCCATCAATTCAATTGATCAAGCTGAAAATCAAAATCAACCTATGGAACAGGAGATGAGGATAGAAGTGGAGGTGACTGTGCATGCTCATCCTTCTTCAGATCGTGGTGTAGAGTTCATCAGGGGTGAGATGGAAGATGGGCACCACACAGATGATGTTGGAATGACTTTCCATGTGGAGCACAGGACAGTTGATGACATGGGTGATGAGGATGATGAAGACATGGGTGATGATGGGGATGATGATGAGGAAGATGAGGATGAAGATGAGGATGAAGATATAGCTGAGGAGGGTGGTGCTCGGATGTCTTTAGCTGATACTGATGTAGAAGATCGTGATGATAACGGTCTAGGGGATGACTATAATGATGATATCATGGATGAAGAAGAAGATGATTACCATGAGAATCGTGTGATAGAAGTAAGATGGCGAGAAGGTCTAGATGGGTTAGACCATTTACAGGTTTTGGGGCGCCCTGGCGCTTCAAGTGGTCTAATTGATGTTGCAGGTGAACCTTTTGAAAGGTTGAATGTGGATGATATCTTTGGTCTTCGTCGGTCTAGTGGTCTTGATCGAAGACGACAAACTGGATCCAGACCTTTCCTTGAGAGGTCTGGTTTGGATCACATTAATGCTTTTCAACATCCTCTGCTTGTAAGATCATCTCTTTCTGGTGACACAAATGTTTCCGTGTGGCCATCTTCTGGAGGTGCAAGGGACGTAGGGTCGGTTTCAGTTGGAAATATTGATGTTGCTCACTTTTATATGTTTGATGCTCCAGTTCTTCCATCTGAACATGCAGCAGCAAACTTTTTTGGTGACCGTTACATGGGAACTGGACCTTCATTATTTGACTTGGGTGTGGACCCTTTGCCATTTGTGGGAAGAAGAGGTCCAGGTGATGGTCGGTGGACAGATGATGGTCAGCCTCAAGCTGGCGGACAAGCTGCTGCTCTTGCTCAAGCAATTGAGGAGCAATTCATTTCTCAGCTTCGCAGCTTGGCACCCGCTGAAAGTCTTCACGTGGTAAAATCATCTGAGAATTCTGAATTGCAGGGTAAGCCAACTCCGGAGTTGCCTTCATTGAATCCTGAAAATCGTCCAGAAAATGAAGATGTTTCTGCAAATGAACAAGGTGGCGGTGGTCTGCATCAAGAAGTAGCAATTCCATCATTCAATCATGAGAGTACGGCTGCTGCAGAGGATGCGTCTCTTGCACATTTCTCCCATGGGACTTTGAATTCTGATATTGCTGCAAGTGAGCCACAAGAAAATTTGCCAGCCCCGGAACTGAATCTAATGCATCCTGATGTACCTGTTCCTAATGCTACCGAAAGTGTGCAGATTATGACTGGAGATAGTGATTCTGGCAGTTTACCTGATCTAGTTCCTGATCTTTCACCAACTAATGTACCAACAGAAGTTCCTGCAGTTCAGGTCGAGGCAGGAGCTGAACCTAATGATCTGGTCTTTCACTTTGAAGGCAGCAATGAGCCTTCTAGTGTCGAAACAAATTCTAGTACTTATGCTTTGCTGGATTCTGGCTTAGAAGTTGGCGGTGGCAGTCATGGTCAAGCTGTGTCTTTCCATGTTAGTGCTGATGTTGAGATGGATGGTGCAGACAACGTAGATAATCAAGCTGCTGGGCCTGCTTCTAGTAATGGAGTAGATGAACCATCGTCTAGACAAAATGTGGAAGTAGCCACGCTGGATGGTAATCAAGTTGAACAAGGTAATACTAACAATGACACCTCAAGTACCAATACAATAGATCCAACCTTCTTGGAGGCTCTACCTGAGGATCTTCGAGCCGAGGTGCTGGCATCAAGACAAGCTCAGTCTGTTCCCTCTGCAACATATGTACCTCCACCGACAGAGGATATTGATCCTGAGTTTTTGGCCGCTCTTCCTCCTGATATCCAAGCAGAAGTTTTAGCACAGCAAAGAGCTCAAAGAGCTTTGCAGTCTCAGCAAGCAGAAGGACGAGCTGTAGACATGGATAATGCATCAATAATAGCTACGTTTCCTGCAGATTTGCGTGAAGAGGTCTGTAACCTTAACTATATTTGTTGCTCATTTGTATAGCTGTTTGGTTTTCTAATTTCTTTGCACGGTTTAGGTACTATTGACTTCTTCAGATGCAGTTCTATCAGGACTTCCGTCTCCCTTGCTTGCTGAAGCTCAGATGCTAAGGGACAGAGCCATGAGCCATTATCAAGCACGTAGCCTTTTTGGCGGTAGTCATAGGCTTGGTGGGAGGAGGAACAGTATAGTGATTGACAGACATGCAGCAATGGATAGAGGTGTTGGAGTTACAATAGGTAGAAGGGCAGTTTCTGCTATTGCAAATAGCCTGAAGGTTAAAGAGGTTGAGGGGGCACCCCTTCTGGATGTTAGTGCATTAAGAGCATTAGTTCGCTTATTGAGGCTTGCTCAGGTAATTTTTTGTCAACTATATAAATTTTCAGAGCTTCTAAGGTGCCACTATTCCATGTTTGACATTTTCTTATGCAAAAAGGTAGTTTGTTGATTACTTACTTTTCAAAGAGATTTTTTGCCTCCAATTTATTAGCTGAAAATTTGAGCAATGTTTGCTGATGCTTATGTAATCAGTACAATTGTTGGTTCAAAGTTAACAAGTTAATTGACTTTTTTATTATCATGATTTTCATGTCAGTTGTTAGGTTGCATTCCTTGCCTTGTTAATCTAAGATTCTAAAATAAGCTTTCTCTTTTTTTGGTGCTTAGTTTCTGTACTATATATTCCACATAAATTGGGGCAAGGGATCTCATTTTTGTTTTTGCTTTATGGTTGGTTAACGTGAGTTTTTGGTTTCGCATGATCAGCCTTTGGGCAAAGGTCTTCTCCAGAGACTCTTGCTGAACCTATGTGCACATAGTGTTACACGTGCTGCTCTTGTTTGCCTCTTGATTGATATGATCAAACCTGAAGCACATGATGTTGCTGGAACATCAAACACAATGACTTCCCAGAGGCTGTATGGTTGTCAGTGGAATGTGGTTTATGGTAGGCCACAATTATCAGATGGTACTCTTCTGTACATGGAGATTAGTTGTCTATATTTTGGAGTTTATGTGCAGTGTGTGCATAACCATCTCCATTTATTGTGTTGCAGGCCTTCCACCTCTTGTATCACGCAGAATTCTTGAAATACTTACATATTTGGCAACAAACCATTTGGCTGTTGCAAATATTCTTTTACACCTGGATCAGCCTTTGAAGCTGGTGTTGTTGTCTCATAGCCTAGTCGATTCCAGGAAAGAGAAAGGAAAGGGCAAACTTTCAGAGGGGTCAACATTTAATGGACTTTCAGAAGCTTCTCAGAAAGGCGAAATTCCACTCATATTGTTTTTGAAGTTACTGAGGCAACAATTATTCTTGCGGAGTAATGCTCATTTGGAACAGGTACAGGAACCTTTCTTCCTTCTTCGCTGGAGAAATTCTGTTCTTTCTTGTTAGTCATAACTTGTTATTATGGGCTAATATTCCAATCTTAGTTAGTTGCACCTATAAGGATTCAAGTTGGCTATGTGATTAGGCTGATAGCCAAATCCACCAGAACTTCTTTATCTTGGCATTGGCATTTATTGGAATCTTTTTCTGCTGGGATCAAGATTTACACATACTCCTCAAGAAATGGTTGATACGGATGCTTCTACTGTTAACTGAGGTGCTTATTTTTCTGTAGGTTATGAGTCTTCTACATGTGGTGGTCAACAATGCTGCCTTGAAAATTGATTCTGAGCTTCCTTGCAATCAAGCTGCAACATCCAGCTCACAGGTTTTAGATAATGAGACAGCTGATATTCAGAAAGAAGCTTCCACATCTGAACAAAACACTAATCATGAATCTAGTAAAAAGCCGGAAGCTGAAGTCTCAACCTCTGCTACCAAGCAAGCTGTTAATCCACGTGAAATTCTCCTGCAGCTTCCTGAAACAGAATTGCGCAATTTGTGCAGTCTTCTTGCTCATGAGGGGTAAGTTTTGCAAGTCAGGGTGTTCTATTGCTTGTTCTGGCAGCTCAAGGGCTTCAGCAGATGAGAAGCTTCAAATGAATGAGTTTAACTTTTGTTTAATTTATTAATTTTGTTTTTTCTTGTTTTATGATGAGTTAAACTCAATGATGTCATTAGGTTATCAGATAAAGTTTATTCACTCGCTGCTGAGGTCCTGAAGAAATTGGCATCTGTGGCTGCTCCTCACCGCAAGTTTTTTATTTCAGAGCTAGCAAGTTTGGCTCATGGTCTGAGTAGCTCTGCTGTCAGTGAGCTCTTAACTCTCCAGAGCACTCATATGCTGGGCTTGAGTGCAGGCTCTATGGCTGGGGCAGCCATTCTGCGGGTTTTGCAAGCACTTAGCACATTGACATTAGTCAGTTCTGATGGGAAAAATGGTGAAGAGAATGAAGGAGAGCAGGATGACCAGACTACCCTGTTAGAGTTAAATCAGGCACTTCAGCAGTTGTGGCAAGAGTTGAGTGTGTGCATTAGCAAGACCGAATCAAAATTAGGACAAAGCTCTTCATTGTCGCCTCTCTCAAGTACAGATGCAGGAGACCATGTTGGAGGGGCATCTGCTCTATCACCACCTCTTCCACCTGGGACCCAGAGGCTGCTACCATTTATAGAAGCTTTCTTTGTTTTGTGTGAGAAGCTACAGTCTAATAGTGCCATCATACAACAAGATGTCAATAATGTGACTGCCAGGGAAGTAAAAGAGTCTGCAGGTTCATCAGTAGCACCTCCAACAAAATGTGGTGGAGCTACTCAGAAGCGGCATGATGGAACTATAACATTTGCAAGATTTGCTGACAAGCATCGGAGGCTTCTAAATGCATTTATAAGACAAAACCCAGGATTGCTGGAGAAGTCACTGTCTTTGATACTTAAGGCACCGAAACTTATTGATTTTGATAATAAAAGAGCATATTTCCGGTCAAGAATTAGACAGCAGCATGAGCAACACCCTTCTGCTCCTTTAAGGATAAGTGTTCGGCGGGCATATGTACTAGAAGACTCCTATAACCAGTTGCGATTACGGCCTAGTCAGGATCTCAAAGGTCGGCTGACTGTTCAGTTTCAAGGGGAAGAAGGAATTGATGCGGGTGGTCTCACAAGAGAATGGTATCAATTACTTTCCAGGGTTATATTTGACAAGGGAGCGTTGCTGTTTACTACTGTTGGAAATAATGCTACATTTCAACCTAATCCAAATTCTGTTTATCAACCTGAGCATCTCTCGTATTTCAAATTTGTGGGCCGTGTGGTAATTTCTACTTCTCTTTGGTGTGATTTGAATTCTCTCTCCCCCCCTCTCCACTCTTACTCCCCGCCCCAAAAAAGACAGGTTTTCTATTAGTTCTTTTATCCTTTACATTTGAATTCCTTCTTTCTTCTTTGAATGTATACAGGTTGCAAAAGCATTATTTGATGGTCAGCTTCTTGATGTTTACTTCACTCGGTCCTTCTACAAACATATTCTCGGGGTCAAAGTGACTTACCATGACATAGAGGCTGTTGACCCTGATTATTACAAGAATCTGAAGTGGATGTTGGAGGTGAATAACATGTTTTTTGCATTCTTATGTCTTTACTGTTAAGTTGTAGGCCTCATTCTTAGTTTTTTTTTTTTTTTCTGACCTTTTGTTTTATACATTGAACAGAACGATGTGAGTGACATCCCAGACCTGACATTTAGTATTGATGCTGATGAGGAGAAGCATATACTGTATGAGAAAACTGAGGTACTAGTGTGACTTCTGAATATATATCTCTTTGTTACATGCTTCAGTGACTATGTCATTAGGATCTCCAAGCTTGGATTCTTTTGTTATCGTGTTTTCCTTTTAACCAATGATCAGTACTCATTGTTTCATCACATAGATTATCTCCCAATGATGTTTCCCCATATATCATGAAAAGATCAAAAGAAAATTAGAACCTAGAAATGATTTTGTTATGCTCAAAATTGTTTCTGTAATAGTCTGTTGCACATCTATTGGTCTATTTTAAAATTTATAATTGTCAAGACTCAAGAGTACTCTTAAATTGTTTATAATCTTCTTTTGTTGTGAATTTGACACCCTAGCTATGTGAATTTTTTTTCTGTTGCCTGTTTCTTCGTTGACCTGTATCTTTTGGTTAATGTCACTTTTTAGATGAATAATCAATTTTACTTCCTGGTATTTTGGGACAGAGTGCAGTTTTTTGAGCATGCATTAATTATGGCCATTTTCCCCCTCTAGGTTACTGATCACGAGCTTATACCTGGTGGGAGAAATATAAGAGTCACAGAAGAAACAAAGCATGAATATGTAGATCTTGTGGCAGAACATCACTTGAATACTGCTATCCGCCCACAGATCAATTCTTTCCTTGAAGGTTTCAATGAGTTGGTTCCAAGAGATCTTATTTCAATATTTAATGACAAGGAGCTTGAGCTTCTGATTAGTGGCCTTCCTGAAATTGACCGTAAGTTTTTTTGGAGCATAATCCACTGAATTTACATATAAAGTTCCATGTTTTACATCATTTTTGGATTAACTCTCTCTCTCTCTCCAGTTGACGATCTGAAGGCAAATACCGAGTACACTGGCTACACTGCTGCCTCTAGTGTCATCCAATGGTTTTGGGAGGTAGTGAAAACATTTAGCAAAGAAGATATGGCTAGGTTACTTCAGTTTGTCACTGGCACTTCTAAGGTAATCGTTTTTGTAAACCTTACACTCTAGTTTCTCTTCTGAATTTATTCTCAAGAGAAAAATAATAGATTAGTGTATGGAAGTGAAAGGAAAAAAATGAAAAAATCGAAGAGTAGTGAGCACCTAGGTTGTTTGGAGATAGGTTTGTGGTAATGACTATAATAATGACATGTCTCCTTTATTAGGTCAAATCTCTTAGTTGGAAATTCTTGGACGAAGCCTGGCTTGATTGCTTGACTTTGGAGAGTCTTAGTCTCTCTTTTTCTACAGAGTAAATTACTAAATTGTATTCAGAAATTTTGTTAAACGATTCTGCTTGTGCAGACTACTCGATGGCTTGAATAAACCAACCTGGGTACTGGATACAGGTGTAAAAATGTGGAATTTTGACTCGCAGCAACATGCTGAAGAAAAATAGAAAATGAATAGAAATGGTTTAACATGGGGGATGTGGAGTACCCTAGAACACGTGTGGAATAGAATGTTAAATGTGAAACAGATGCCCCTATATATATTTAGTTATGGACAACATCAGGGTCCATACCTAACCTTTTTGTCAGGTTCTTGTTTGAGAGGGCTGAATTTTATTTTATTATTTTTTTTTAAATTTGTGGGTTTACGGATTCAAGTGATTATGCATTTGAATCACACCTCTATCTGTGAAAGTCTCACTGTTTGCTTCAATTTTTAGGTTCCTTTGGAGGGTTTTAGAGCCCTGCAAGGCATATCTGGCCCTCAACGTTTTCAGATCCACAAGGCATATGGTGCACCAGAAAGATTGCCTTCCGCTCATACGTGGTTAGTATCTTGGCCTGTATATTCCTACTATAAGTTAATGATAAAAAGGTAGTATAGCTGCAATAATGGTTTTGCCAAATCGGTTTTGAGGTAAGTTAATATTCATTTCTTGTCAAAGTTGCTGGATGCTTGAGATGCAGCTAATCCCTTTGTGACGATGGTCTGCTTCGTCTTACGGTGGAAATAATTTGTTTTATTTATTGTGGTCCAACTCTGCAGTTTCAACCAGTTAGACCTGCCGGAATATTCGTCAAAGGAGCAGCTCCAAGATCGATTGCTGCTTGCTATCCACGAAGCTAGTGAAGGGTTTGGCTTTGGTTGAACACAGGCTGAAGGTGATCGACCCACACTGAATTCAACCCTGTTCCAGTTGCTTAAAGTGAGGTCACTGAGGTGGGTAGTCAGCATCTCAGGCTTCTTGGCTCTTCATCGTTCTGGTCTCCTTTGCAGGTTTGATTTGAACGGTTGAACCTTGTGGTGCAGTTGCTAAGGCAAACGTATCGGTGATTTTGTCATGAGGTAGGCTTGTGCGAACAACATTGAACAGGATGGCAGAACGTGCTGGGCGCAAACTGATCTCTCTGGACTTGGCTTTCATTTCGTGATGTCCAGCTCTTCTTATCTTGCAAATTTTGCTCATCAAGATCCGGAGATTATACCAGTTCCCATTTTTGCAATTGGGCATGTATATATTAAAATGTCTAAAATGCCGTGTTCTTTTTTTTTTTTTTTGTTAAATTGATTTTGCTTTTTTGGTTCTCATTCCCCCCCCCCCCCTTCTCCTGGCCGGAAAGATAGACAGCCTGCCTGGGTCCTTGTCAGGGTGTGAATTTGTGAGTATTGGAACTGGTGAATAAATAAGTGGGTTAGTCTCTCTTCTGTATCTTTTTCTGTGTATACTCATGTATGTTTTGCAGTGTTGTGTGTGTGTACACGCGTGTGCACACTGTTTCTTGGCATCTAAACAATGATCAAGTTCTTATTTCCGGAAGCCATGGATTCGTATCCGACTACTGTAAATCACCCTGGTATATTGGCTGCAGTAATAAGCATTTTATACCTACTGTTTTGGTTGGGCATATATGGTTAAATTTGTTGAAAAACAATTGATTTTATATAATATACGAAGTTTAAACCGTCGGGGTTCATCCTGACTTGGTAACTAGAGTGAAGTACGTATGCGCCTGTTGAATCGATGCTACCATTAATATTAACGACCACGAAATCGGGGGATGTCCGAAAACCAGTGGTGCACGAATGTTACGAACTTGGTCGCGGTGCCAATCGCGGATTTGGATTGGGACATTGAGGTAATATTGAGTATGGGCCAAGGGTGTTCGGTTGGGGGAGACATGCGGGACATGTCCCCCTCGACTGCTTGGTTGTCATAATTGACGTGTCCCTTTCTTTTTGGAAGTGCGGGTGGCCGAGGCGGTCCCGGCGACGCTGACGTGAAGGCAGCCGAGCCGAAATCTCTTGGCGCCTTCTCCGAGATGTGGAAATTGGATTCCCTCTCCCGGGATTTTCATCTGAGGCCCCTCTTTTCCGTGTGATTTCAAAACGGCGGGCTCCGTTCATTGAGACTGAAGTAAGATATTCTATTCTCATAATTCAATATTTTAACTCTTCGTTAAAAGGCAGATACGGCCAAACATGGTCTTTTAAATTTAAAACGTTCTTAGTTCTTTTTCGAGGCGCTCCTCAAGGAGAGAGACGAAGTCTTAGTTTTTTTAAAATTTTGTAAACGTAATGCTAGGTTTTTTAATCATGAAATGCAGTTAATGTTTTCAAATGCGGCGCATTTTTTAATAAACTGCAGTTTGTGTCCTGAAAGATTTCGAGGCCGGAAGTCAAGCATGGGTCATGTGCTTACAACACAGGGTGGCGGTGCTGGTGGTCAACGGAAACAAACAAACAAAGTTTAAAAAAAAAGGGGCTGTCGAATATCGATGTAACGTCGGTAGTTTCTTGCTTTTCCTTTTGTTTTTTTTTTTTCTTTGTCCTGGAAACTATATAAAGTCAATAAATATTAAAAATTGGGAAATGGGTCCTCTTCCACCAATGGCATCCCTCATGCTTGTTTTTTTTTATGAAAAAAATTTGCATTGTTTACATTTCCATCTTTCTTACCTTCCCATTTTACTTACTTGGAACATAAAACCTTCAAGTCCATTCCCTTGCCTCCAACATGATTGGTTCTTAATATAAAATAATAGAGAAGAGTGGCAGGTTGAGTACCAGCCACGGGTTGGTGTTGGCGAGAACCCCCACTTCCGATGCCCATCACTCATGCCATAATCAATTGTCTACATGCAGTTGACTGCGTCGCTGCGGATACACATGAGAAAGCCACATGCTGTGAGTCGTTTCAAAACTTAGGTAACTTCCCAATAACTTCGTCTTGATTATATCGAAACAACTATTTTGTAATAAAAATGAAACATATCCCTTCAGATATGTGATAGAAATTAATCATTTGTGCTTAGTATTCTCCTTTGTTCCTTTTACATTCGGCTTCTTCTGTTCTGTATAAGTTGAACCCAGGGAGGACAGCTCCTAATACTAAATTACATGACTGTACTGGCGTACGAGTAATAGTACTGCAAGGAAGAAAGGTTTTTAACGTTAAATAAAGGAAAAAATGAAATACGAAATTTAAAGGGCGCTATGAAATATATATATATATATATATATATATATATATATATATATATATTGAATATAAAATAAATGGCAAATAAGGCGAGAAAAATGCAACTCAAAATGTACGTTTGGTAGATTTAGTACATAGCACAAATGGCCCTAAAAGAATCGTTTATGAACAATCAGTGCCTCATTTTTCTAAAATTTCATCGATCAACGGACGGGTAGAAATAATGTTTCGCAGGTCTTCAACTTTTTTCAAACAAATTACTGTGAGCTAATAAAAAGCTATTTTTCATAAGTTAAACTATAAGATCAGTGTCTCTCATGTATTATCTCACAAAAGGTAGATTTACTTGTTAAATCTGCCTCATGCGTTATTGGCTACATGAATAATTGTGTCATAGCTCGGGGAGGATTTAAATTATTCTTAAGAAATCAAAGAAAAAAGTTGTTTGGTTTAAACCCAAAAAAGAAAGAAATAAGAAGGACTTCCAATTCCCTTGTTCAACCAAAGTCTGAAGTAGGTTCCAGGAATGAAACCTAAGCCGTAGTTTAACACTCATCGAAAATGTGATCCTCCATGTGGAATTTTATTAGAGTGTAGGTCCCATTTCTAATTAACTAAAGAAGAGACCCTCATGAAACAAAATGGTCCCCTCTTATTTTTAGCCACTTCGGGTTGGTGCTGGCTGAGTCACCCGCCAAGACGAGGAGTATATAAATACTCCCCCATCTTTTTCTCCATTCTGTTTCTCTCTCTCCCCCTCTTTCCCTCTCATTCTCTCTCCTCCTCTCTCTCTCTCTCTGGTCCGTTCCGTTCGTTTCGTCGGGTGAGAAGAAGGGGCGGCCGTTCCGATCATCCTCTCCCTTACTCTGTCTCTCTCAGGGGATTCATGACGGTAAGTATTGTTTCTCGTTTTTCGGCAAAAAATTTCGATCATATTTTATTGTTTGGATTTTCTTTTTTTCATCGATGGAGTCTGCCATCCATGAGAACAGACGGAATCGCTCGAAATCTCGGTGGATTTTTGCCCTTTGTTGGCTTTGTTTTTTATTTAGGTCGTAGTTCTGCTCTTATACGATCTTTTTAATTCAGTGGAAGTGAGTGGTATCGTGTGGTTGCTATTTGCCTTTGACGCTTATTGTAGTTTTCAGATGCAATGGTTTCGACCCATATATTTTCCTGATCGTTATTGAATACTATGGAAATGGAAATTTTGTTATTGACGTTTTCTGTCTTCCGATTTTGTTGGGTCCATAAGCTTCTTCGTTATCTTCTTGTATTCTTGGCAAGTTTGAAAGCAAGGGGTTGCAGTTCAGTTCTCATTTTTTGTTCCGAGAAATGCTATTTGTTATTGTTTGTTTTTTCATCTGATCCGCAATCCTCAGTGTGGGCTTCTCTAAGTCGGTTTTTTTCCCTTTTATGAATACTAGTTCCGTTTGGACTAATTCTTTCTTTCCTTTGCTAAGTTGTCCCACCTTCTAGACATCGACACGCAATCTGTAGTTTTTGCTAAACCATTGATAGCTTAGTGTAATAGATTTTTAGCAGGAGTTGCATTTTGTCTTCTTCTATCAAGTTCTAGCCGTACTTGTGAAATGCTAATGAACATGATCATCCATTCTTCCCTCTGTTTGTGATTTGGTGCATTTTGTTTCTTGGATATCTCACATTAAAAATGAAACAATATTCTTCGGTTCTAGCCGTACTTGTGACATGCTAGTGGACATAAGTCATCCATTCTCTCTTTTATTTGCACTTTATTTCATTTTATCGCTTGGAAATCTCACGTTGCTAGAACTCTTGCTACACTATTGCCAATGGTCAGGGATTCACATAGACATGGAGAATTAAGTTTGTTTGTGTTAATTGGTTGTTGCCACTTTTACATCATCCGACTGCCTGCCTTTTCGCTTTTCTATATTTATAACTAAAGTATGTGTTTTCTCTTCTGCAAATAATGATTCCCCTTTCAGGTGCTACTTATGCAATATTCACAGATCTGATGCTCCTGATTTGGTTTGCAGCCATGCTCTTGCTCACTATGGTCAATAGTCCTAATTTTTTGTTTGTTTCAAATCGATCAATATTCAATATCCTGCAGGGTCACAATAACTTTTGGTATATGACTCACTTCGAATTGGGTGTCAAGCAACTCCATTCAAAAGCATAATGAATTAATGATCTGTCTAATCCTATTTCAGGTGGTCATGTGGTCTCTTTATTTGTCATGAACCTGGAACCTTAAGGTGGAGAAATTATGACCAACATGTTTTAGTTTCAATGGTTATCTGTTCATTTGGTTGATGTCGTTTTTCTAGACACTTCAAATGTGTTGAATATCTATTTCTTTTCATCCACTACTTTGGAAAGTATTGTCCTTTTCAATAGTTAAGCTGGGGTTAGGCAGACCACAGATTCCTACCCATATATCAAAGTGATTGAATTTTATGGCTTACAAAAATCCATGGTGATGTCTCCAACCCGAAGGCTTATCTCTCCAGCACAAATAAATGGACATTTTGACTAGTTTAGCAAGGTTAACTGCTGTGCAATTATATTTATGCTGTATGTACATACCTGACCTGGAAGCATCTCAGCCTGAAAACCTTGGAGTTGATTCAATGGAATTTGTCTAATACTAGCTCCCATCCAGCTCCCTTTTTAGCAGATTCACTTTACTATCATCAGGGATCATGTTTCTAACTTCCCAACCTTTGTATTCACCCTCTTTAATGGAACCTTCCTCAGATAAATACCATGCTGTAAGGTACCAACCCAGATGGTCCCTGACAGTGAATCCCTGACCTCCACCTCTGCACGTGCAACTGCCTAGACTGATCTTTAACCATCCCTTCTCAGGGGTCTGCCATAAGTTTGGCTATTCGGAGGCAAATGCTAACGGGTTCCATACATTTCTGATGCATTTGACATCAATCTCTCTAACAAAGTCAAGGTACATTTTGCTTTGATATACGGGAGTATTTTTACATGATTGTGACAGATTTCAGTGCAAATTTCCAAGTGCTCTACACCACAGATTGGAAAGGAAGCGACCGCCATTACACAAGCATCAGAAGAGAATCTATGGCTCCCATATTTCATGAGCTGTTCTCTTAGCATTTGAGTTGAAATGCTTTTCTGATGAAACCGAATCCTTCTACAGATCAAGCTTACTTGGAAATCTTACATGATGCAAAGAGACAATGAGAACCTTCCTTTTCATTGTTGCCTAAGTCGATTTATTAGCCAGGGCACATCCTCGGTTCTTCATTCTGTCCTAAGTGAGCAGTTTATGCTCTATATGAAAAAGTAGCAACACCATCTCTCTTCATGAAATTTGTTCCAAATCCATTTATAACCTTTCCATCTATTGCTTTCCTCTCTCTTGAGATTCCAACCTGATTTGGTGCTCAAAGGAGATTTAGAAATGATATCTTGTGATGTTAATGGGTTTGATCCGAAGGGTGCCTTCTTGATAATTGAGATGCTTCTTCAGGTGTTCTTATATTATTCTGTATCCATTTGCAAGATGGAATTGATCTCGAATCAGCACTTCCTTCACTGGAACAAACCTAAGGCTCTCGTACATGATAAATTTTTTTGGTATTTTAAGGGAGGAAGGAAAATCAGGGCCTATCTAACTGCAAATGTCAAACCAGGCCTATACTTTGGTACCATGTCCCAGCTTCCATCTATTGCTGGTAGCAACCACCTTAGACCCATCTTGACTGCTTTTCATCTATAACAATCTCTTAGACGAGGCTCTAATAACCTATGTCACATGGACACTTCAAAATAAGCCGCGCACCTGTGTCGACACTCCGACACGGCGACCCCGACACGGGACACGACAGGTCTTTCTAAATTCCAAATTCAGTTTAGAACTTAGACCAATGTGAGATTCTTTGGGAAAGCATAGGTTTTGGAATTTAAAAAACATTGTCTTCATGCATAAACTTGCACAAACTTATATGTTTTTTGCATCTTTTATCATTTTTAATGTTTTTTTTTTCATTCTATCATTTTTTAGAATATAATATTTGTCGTGTCCGCGTATCCCACAATTCTGAAAATTGCCGTGTTCGCACCCGTTTCCTCGCACTAGTATCGCACCCGTGTGACTTAGCTAATAACACAAGGAAACCTTTTTAAGAATCTAAGTCACATAGGTACTTCAATAAGGTCCACGTACCCGTGTTGCTGTACCCGTACCCAAAGTGGGTATGCTCAGTTGGGTACTTTTTAGATTGAATTTGATCCAAACTACTTAATTTTATTTGATTTATTTTTTTTTAACCTAGCTTTCATTCTGTTTTTAGAGTTATTGTTCATTAATATGTAATGTTTTATTTATATCACTTGTTTATTTAAATGTTGCTTTTATTTTGATTTTTTTGGTGTGTTATTTTGCATATATGCATATATGTATCATACAGTAAGCCCGTACCCACATTTTTTAAAATTGTAGTGTCCATACCCATATCTCGTACCTGAGCAGTACCCATACCCATGTGACTTAGCTTAAGATATTTATGTTTTAATATGTCATGAGTTCCAAGCTTCCAGCTGTTCACTCTTTCATTCTGATATCAATGGCCAAACATCTTGCAAAAGAAGTTCTATTCATAGCCGTCAAATGCCTCAAACTTGTCCATTTTCTGAGATGGCTTTGTAAACTGACTCTCAGTTTGGGGAATGCTTGTTTGATTGGGTACCTTACCATGAAAATGATATTAGAACATTCTCCAAAATCAAAGTTATTTTCCAAGGAAGATAGAAGCAGGTCATCCAATAGATAGGAAATGAGCTGAGCATTGTGTTAATTAAAGTCAGCCTACCAACCATCAATAACAAATTATTAGTCAAACTATTAATCTTTTGAGTTTATCAATGAATTGAATGCAGTGATTAGCTTGGAGATGTCTGGTGAAGAGGGGTAGTCCCAAGCAGTTATTTGGTAGATGACTTTTCTTCCACCCCATCTTCCTACACATGATTCTAATTCTATCACTAGGCAAATTAGTAGCAACAAAATGGAATTTAGTATTGTTGTTGTTTAATCCTAATTCCTGAAGAAAGTGATTAAAAAGATCGAAAATCATCTATTGAATACCCTTTGTCATGTAGAAAAAGAATATCATCAATAAAAAAGCATGACTCCATTTAAACCCATGAGAAATTGCTATCATCTTGCTCTCAGGATTATACTCCTTGCTTTATGTGACCAGAATGAAGAGATAAGGAGATAAGAGGGTTTTGCTGTCTTAATACTTGAAGTCTTGCCCATAAGTAAAAATTGAAGGTAAACTGTTAACCATTGCAAAACAAAGGCAGATGAAACTCAGCTGGTCACCAAATTAAGCCATCTAGGGGCATCATCAAAATTGAGAAGAGGGCCTCTTTAAAAAATTTTTATCCACCTTGGTCTGAGATTCTTTTTAATGTAAACCATGGGCATATAATTGTTGTTATCTTGACACTTCTACAGAGTCAAAGGTGTGTCTACTTTTGGACACCTAAACTGACACCAGCATGCAATGGAACCCATAATTATTGGAAACATGTTTCCTTAGAACTTAATGTTGTCATCCCTTGCCAGACTTCAAATGGTTTGCCAGTAATGGGAGTTGC
This sequence comes from Nymphaea thermarum, assembly GCA_011799765.1. NCBI lineage: Eukaryota > Viridiplantae > Streptophyta > Magnoliopsida > Nymphaeales > Nymphaeaceae > Nymphaea > Nymphaea thermarum. The sequence continues at coordinate 87,390 of JAANDH010000363.1, forward strand.
TGGACATGGACCTTGGAAGCATGACTTTGATGATCTCTCTCTCTCTCTCTCTCTCTCTCTCTCTCTCTCTCTCTTTCTTGTTGAACGGTTGTTTGACTTGTTTCCTGATTCTGTTTCTTTGAACTTGAGGACTCTCCTGTAGCAACTAAATGATGCACCATAATGGTTGATGTATGCCACATCTTAGATTCTCCCTAAGCAGATAATAATGTCTACTTTAACAGTTTACTAACTCATGGGTCTAATTGTAAAGTTGACACAAGTTGGTAGTGGAATTTGTGTTTGACTGTTTGTCACTAATGGTAGTTCCTAATACATAGTGCTTCAGTTGGGGTAAACTGCACCAGTTTTGTAAGAATGTATTTGTGTGTATTTGCACATATGCCTCTAGCATATGTGTTTGTATGAACGGGTAGCCTTATATTTTAGCTTATCGTGCTTATTTTCATACTTATGTGCAACTACAGGTTATAATCTTATCATTCGTACAGGTGCCATATAAGCTCTCTTTCAAGGTTAGGTGTATAACTCTTTAAGCTGCGGATATTTTATATCTGGTTTTAGGAGAAGTCTAGTTAGAAGACTGTTCAATAATCAGGCATTTTAGGAAATTTTTTTCACATGGAACTTAAAATTTTAGAAATGTTAAATCCTACGAAAAGCAATCCATAAAAAGCTCAAAACTGATTTTGTTAACCCAACTTTTGTGAGTTTTTTGAAATAAATACATGGACAAAATTTTGAATCGGTACCATTGCCTCTTCATGCTCTAGTGACTATCCTCAGTGTATCCCCCCATGTTTAGACTTTATATGAAATGTATGCTAAAAATAAAAGAGATGAGGGAAAAAAGGAACAATATGACCTGATAACCTACAGAAGCTCCTTAGGAGTCTCCACGTTCCTCTGCACCACACTATACATGCTTAGATGCGTAGTTTGTTGCTGATGACTGCATTAGCTTGTAGAAGTCTTTCAACTTCTCGATGTCCTGCACTTACAACTTTCATGTTTTTGCACAAAAGACTAAAACTCATGACTATTGAATAACAACAATAAAATGTGAAAAACGAAATTAGAAAGATCTTCCAGTCCTAACTTACTATCGTATAATAATGATATAATATTAAGCTCTATTCCACTTTTGGGAACTCGAAGAAACATGATGCAAGCCCTTAGGATTCCTCACAGGTTGGCTTGGCAGATTATCCTCAGGTCCCCTAGCTATCACGTCTGCTAACTAACCCACTTACGATTCTAGATTGTTGTGTTGCACTTTGCCAAAAAATTAAAAATTGACAATCATAGTTCTTCTAGTACATGGAGAGGCTTCTCCTCCATGGACGAAGATGGTGATGGCTCATGAGGGGCAACAGGTGGATAGGCAGGTACATCCTGTTGAAAATTTTGCACGATAAACTCCTTCTTGGCTATGCAAGCAAGTTTAGGAGCATTCTTCCTGTTTGGACTAGGTTTTTCATGGAGTTATGAGATACAAAAGTAGAATTTTTTTTTCTGCTATTTAGATGTGAATTGAAGGTTGGAAACCAAATGAAATAAGAACTTTGTAACTGCACCAAGAAAAATGAATATGAAAGTTTTTAAGAACCTCTCACAGTGGTGCTACATGAGGGACACAAACTTTACAGTTCAAACATTTCTTCGTAACATGCTGGTAAAATAGAGCATTATAGCCTTCAATAAACAAAAGGGATTCTAGTGACTAAGAGAGGTACTTGTGGCACTGCTGTACGAATTGCAATCACTGCATTCCATATCCGTTTCTAGATGATCCCTCAACTTGCTTCTTGCTCATGCCATCTTAGACACAGTTAGATGATGTGGTTGGTTTCCTATGCTTTTTACTTTTCTTATTTACCTGATCTTGTACCCACGCTGGTGAACTATTATAACTAAAGGTAAATGTCATTATATTTCTTTTATTTAGCAACAATTATACGGTGGCACATTCATATTAGTGACGCGCGCACACACACACACACACACACACACACACACACACACACACACACACACACACACGGAGGGGGAGAGAGAGGCGTTCATCTACCATCTTTTTTCTCTCCTTAAAACTGTTATTATATTTCCTGAAAAGGTTCTGCTGCTTATCAATCAGGACAAAGGCAGACCATTGCCCAAATTTGGGGAATGGGACGTGAATGACCCTGCATCAGCTGAGGGGTTTACTGTTATCTTCAACAAGGCGAGAGATGAGAAGAAGACAGGAGGAAATGCACGTCCAAACAACTCTCCCATGAAGGATGATGTTGCCTTCAAACCAGGAACTTGTACTAGCAAGCCCAACTCGGTAGGTTTTAAATGAACCCTTAACTTGTGATAATCGTGTTCATGAATGTGAACTCTCTCTCTCTCTCTCTCTCACACACACACACACACACACACATCCCCCCTATGTCTGTTTTCTTGGTCATATGCTCACGAACAATAGGAGCCTGTCAGAGGTGGAGTGTTATGTCAGGTCAAATTTGCCTGATATTCCAGTGATTTTATAGCCAAACGTAGTTATTCTACATCTGACTAAAATTTTCTTCTTGTCCTTGCAGAAAAAATGGTTTTGCTGCATGCAGCCCACATCTGGTGAGTCCTGAAAGGTACAGACTTGAATGTAAAGCAGTCAATGGCTCTGGCGTGTAGATGGATTGTGAACCTCTGTGTCAAGTATGAAGGGGAAAAAATGAAGCCTTGTTCAATGCTATGTCTTATGAATGCTTTAGTGTGATGGATTCTCTCTCTCTCCTTTTTTTTTTTTTAACGAGGGAGTTTGGGGAAGATGAATGGATAAAAGATTTCTATTTTTGGTATATATATATAAATATAAATATATGTGAAGAGAATATACTCTAGGATGAACAGGCGCAACATATTTTCCTTCACTTCCTCAGGCCCCTCGTTTTTGTGGTTCATGTCTATATGACCTCTGGTGATTGAAATATCGTCTTTTTTCCCCCATTATATTGATTTCCATAGACTCTTTCTCTCTCTCTTCGTCACCATGTTTCGGGGAATCTGCAGAACATATTCTGATCTCTCTCCTTCGAGTTAACACTGAATTGCCGATCATTGGTAATGCTGGCGCACCCGTTTGTGCAAATAAAAAGGCGTTGCGGATCTTAAATGATTAGTGACTAGTAATCGCTTTGGATTGATTCAGCACTTATTGTTTTACCTCCTCGTCACCAGCATCATTGTAGGCTGTCACTTGGTTAAGAATGGCTAGATGGGAGCTGTTTGCATCTTGCTTTTCCCAGTCAACTTTATAGATAAGCGAAGAAGCTACCATTGAGATTCGAGGCTCAGCTGCGGTGATCTATTTGCCATCCCTAAATTGCCCTCTCAACACTGCAAAATTCTGAGGTGAAAACCCTTAAACTCAAAAATCCTATCAGAACAAGCATGGCGGGGCTTGGGCTGCAGAACACAATGTGGTTTAAAGTTTAAACCTATGACCGGCACTACTGTACTTGCCTTCTTGCGCTAATGCCTTGAGCTTCATGTGAATGGTCGTTTTTCGTTTGCCATATTGCTCAAAAGAAAAATTATAAACCAGTCGAAATACATCAAAATTTCTTTACTACTGCAAGAGGGCAGTTCTGCCAAGCATTTGAATTTTTTTCGTGTCATCTGAAGAGAGAATCTGAAATGACATCTGCGTATCTTCACTCCTAGCGTAGCGCTAAGAGCGATATAGCCAATGTTAACGCGACTGAGGTAAAGGCAACTGATGTTGGTGACCTCCCTTTGTCCCTACGGAGGAATGCTGCTTCGTAGATGGGGAGGCTGAGGAGCACTATGAATCCACACAAAGTTGCTTGGAAAAACAAGGCATCCAGAACTTTGATTCCGCTCACAACCACTTTAAAAACTAGGGCTGTCAAACACGCTAGATTGTGGACTGCAACTGTCGTCATCACTATGAACATGGGCGATGCATTTCCAAACTCCATGATTTCGTTCTCATATCGAGCAGTTGCATCCGCATCAACAACCTTTGATGTTACTGTGAATTTCATCTCTCCCATGCCTATAAGCTTCAGCATCGTGTCAAGGAATGCAAAGAAGTAGGATGTTACTCTTCTGATCATCCACATTCGTTGTCCGTTCCACCAGAACTTAAATGTGCCTCCCAAAAGCAGCACCTCCACCAGATTGCACACATAAGTGCTTATGCTGACATACAGAAAAGGTATGGACCAGAGAGCTGATATCTGGATCGACAAATTTTTAAACATTAGTATATGTCTTGTGTTCTGGAGCATATGGATATATAGATGTCAACTCTAAATATATATCCAAAAGTGCACACACATTTCCAGAACATGGCGAGAAAGAGCCACTGTGCATGAGTCCGTATGACCTTTTAATATTACACTTCTTGTGCAACTGTGACTTCTTTGAAAGGAGAGTCCAAATAAGCCGATACTTAATTCAAGAAAGAGAGAAAGAGAGAGAGAGAGAGAGAGAATTTTTACCTTAGGAAACAAAGAAATGTCATTTAGGAGGCAGAGTGAGGGTGCAAACGCATAATACAGTGCTGGCAAGGAATTGGGAGCCCAGAGGGCATAGATGCTATAGCACATCTGAAGGCCAAGGCTTATCTTCCCCTTCCCATATACAAAAGGGCAGTATCTGGAGAGGAAAATTTGAAAGGTTCCTTCACACCACCTTTTTCTTTGAATTAAGCTGTCGTTCAAGGTAGCCGGGGCGACCCCTATGAAAGCAGCCCTTTTTGGATTGAAATTAACAGATCTCCACCCTCTGCAGTGTATTGCAAGCCCAGTGATCACATCCTCCACAGGAGACCCATATATCAATCCCATCTGCACAAAAACCAGGTTTTATTTTATATATATATATATATATATATATATATATATATATATATATATATATATATATATATATATATATATGTATGTAAAAGCGCGAGAGAGAGAGAGAGACCTCTGTTCCCCACATAGTGTTCTCTTCACTGGCACAACTAGCAACAAATTTTCCTCTTTCTTCCAATACGTCAACACTTTCCAAAGGCTTCCTCCATATTCTTCCGTTCAGGTCTCCTTTGAAATCATCACTATACTTTCTTCCCATGAGAATCTCTCTCCTGTGGAAGCATCCACTTCCAACATATGCTGTTCCCTCAAATCGATCAAATCCATGTGCATTTACCTGCAAAATCCACATGTCGCTGCATTATCAAAACTATTCCATGTGCCAACCTGATCTCTACCCTGCTTGCTATTGGTTCTGCGCAGCACCTTCAAATTGAAGAAGGTTGGACTTCGATACCTACAAGCGTTCTTGGCGAAATCGGAGTCTGTCTACCCTCAACTCAACAATTACTAGAAATATGTCAAGAAAATGGTTTAAGGCGATTGTCCTGGTATGTTACTCGAAAGTTTCAGTGATATTTAGGATTCAGTTGAGCGTTTAAAATTATTCTGAACGATCGATGTATTTGAAGAAGTTCTTTTCGAAAGTCGAACAACTTAAAATAGGAATGTTTTGTACAAAAAATAAAACAAAGAACGAAGAATTAAAAAGTATTATGAGGGAAAAAGCAGACAATTAACTCGAAATACCTACAAAACAGAGATTAGGTGCCATTTCTGTTCAAAGTTATTAGAATTCGCCTTCACGAATCCCTCATGAACCTTCTTCATTAATAGAAAAAAAAAAAAGGGGGAGCCTCATCTCCCTGTAGCTTTTGAAGCGGAATACCTCATTGACGGCCAGGAGTTAAACAAAAAAAAAAGAAGAAAAAAAGGATCTTGGATGCCACCTACGCCTCTACTACCAGGATCTGCAATAGAGCGTTCACAAGAAGTTAAAAGAGTTTCTTACCCCGTTGTAGATTAGTATGGAAGTATCATAAATATCATTCTTGGTGACGTTGTTGAAGCGCTGAGGGAATTGAACAAATGCTACTTGGCGTCCCGTCTTTTCATCCATGAAGAAGCACAATGCATCTCTTACTGATTGTGAATCATTTGAGTACATGTCACAGTCCACATTGAGTATTATGGGAGCATTGCTTATCTCTGATGATACCCTTAACTGCACCATTTAGATCAGAATGAGGAAAAGGAGAAAGACATCGATGATGAAACGATCCAACTTCTAAATTTAAGGCAAGTTCTAATTGTTTTTGGAGATCTTCATGTGAACCACAACTAAGCCAATTAAATAGGATGCATGGCACTCATGTTCATGGCAACTAACAAGTGCATTCATGGCTCCAGCCTTGAAATTATGAGCGTAGCCAGGCCTCTTCTCCCGAGCCAAGTACACCAGGGTTGGCAATGGCCACCCATTAACGTCTACTGCCTTTGAGTCTTCACCACTAATCAGTATCTGAAAATAATCGAAAGAAAAACAGGTGACGATACGATCGAGTGTTTAGAATTATTAATAATGGTGCAGCAAAATATGTTTCTTCGTTTAATCTTCCCATCTACCTTGAGAATCGCTGGATGATCGCGCGAGTTTGTGGCAGGAATCCAGTCAGAGAAAAGTCTTTGGTGTTCTTCACGAATCTCTGGTGGAACTCTGCCTAGACTGACTGCACCTTCAATACGATTCGCCATGTCGTCAAACAAGCTCTGAAACATGTGACGACAATCACGAGAAGAACGTATAAGGACAACTAAGACCGGAATTACTCATGGTTCTTTATTGAGAGAGAGAGAGAGAGAGAGAGAGGCCTTCATGGTCGACCACTCCTGCGAAGAGGTGAGGGGCGGATCAGGATTGGTGGAGAAGAATGCAGCCGGCGACCTGGGCTCGATCTTAAACTTCCGGCAGAAGGGCAGCCAGTGCTTGGCAAAGGCGGAGGCTTCCAGGAGAGCGTACAACGTCAAGTCGGAGCCGCCGTCGTCGGAAAGATATACGCTAAGCTTCTCCGGCGGGTAGTCGTAGGCCATGAGAGACAGCACCGTGCCGATGACGAGCAACGGTGGCTCCTTCCATGGATCTGCAGTGCACACGAACGCGTCCACTCCGGGCAGTTCCTCTTCGAACCTGTTCGCAGCCACCAAGCAAAGCCTGAGCTCGTTAGAGAACTGTCGTCAAGTTAATTTGGAGGTGAAGGGCAAACTTGCCTGAGTGAGAGTCGATCCTTGAAGGTGGATCGGTAGATGGGATCCCACCGGACGGCCTGATTGATGATCCAATATAGAACAAACCACAGCTCTGAGAGTGTCATGGCCGCCCACAGAAGCTTGAGGCTCAAGCTCTCATGGGGAATGTTGGTCACCCTGTAGAAGAGGACGGCCACCATCCCTACAAGGTTGATGGCAGCCAACACTCTGTACATGCCTCTTCCTCTTCCTCTTCCGCTTCTGCTGCTGTGCAGATGGACCTCCTTTCTCGCCATCTCTCCCTCTCCCTCTCCCTCTCACTCTCTAATCCCTCTGATTTTCCATTGTCTGCTATTTATAAAAAAAAGAGTAGCTACAGATGATCAGTGTTTGCTTCTGGTCTACTATTCTGTATAAAAATTAGCTCCAAATGATCGTTGCGTTGGTTTCTGGCTCATCGCGTAGGTGAGCAGCTCACATGATTTATTGAATTAATTTTCTTCAAATTTCAAAGACAACAAGATACACTACCCACCTTATATCCACTACGTAGGAAACTTGTAAGTTTTCCTATTTATAAGATATACCATTTACAGTGGTTTGGACATTGATTAATTATTAGCCTTTCAACTACATTCTAATTTCCAATTTAGGTCTCTAATCTATCCACTTGTGAAACTTTATATATATATATATATATATATAATATAAGCACGCACGGCTTTAGTCACACGTTAAGAGACGTGACTTCATTATGTCTAAAGTGTTTCCTCATCAAGCTAACCATCCAGTGAGTGGGAATTTTATAAGCGTGACAAATTTGGGTGGTAACGTTTTAAATTTTGTAATCATTGGAGCAAACTTTAAATTTTATGAAAGAATTATGTACTCCAAGTAGCTCAGCTCATTGTTGCTGTTGTTCATATGGATGGTACAGATTTGTTCCTTTTTTTTAATTTTTTTGTTTTTAAAATTAATTTAAAATATTCTAATTTTATCTTTTGATTTAGAAAAACAAAAGAAATACGATACAAGCCAATACGCTGTGTACTAATTAAACTAATACGGTGCTGTTGCATACTTTCCAAGTTGCGAAGCAAAAAAAAAAAAAAAAATACTACAAGGACCTTGGAATGACGTTTCATAAATTGAAAAAGAACGCAAAATTGAATCATTTTCTTGTCATGATCCGTCGTGATATTCTCTTTTGATCCCCACTCCTATGACGACTGCCAAATACAGAACCCATATACTATAAGTTAATTTCCCAGATGCTTTACTAGTTCCTTTTTTAACAACTCTATAATCAAACAGTATTATTTTTCTTGCAACCTATATGTAAATGATATAGCAGATTATTAACATCATTAAAACATAACCCGAAATTAACTTGTTACTAGCACTGCATGTTATGAGAATCATCAAGGTCATGGGTGCGTGTCCTTGAGAATTGCGTTCTTCTCTAGATGGAATGGTTTTGTGCTCTTCCTTATGCAGAATATATATATTTATAAAAACCTTTAAATATTTTGCATACTGAAGGTTAGGCCACCGACTTAGAGAATTGTTTGGCAGCTCGGGTGGGTTAGGTAAAAAATTTTTTTAAGTATTTTTTTTTATAAATAAATGAAGAAGGAAGGTCTGTTGAGACTTCGTGTCTGATTTTTTTCCTCAACTGAAATTGAATAAGATGTAATATGAGCATGACTTGTAAAGTTTGTGATATTTCATAGTTCAAAAAATGACAAACTTTAATATTTTTGCAACACACGATAAAACAAACATGTAATTATTTGGTGAAGGGCACCGCCTCTTGCCACCATTTGTGTTCCTCCTGTGTCCCAAGGATTTTCATCAAAAGGTCGCAATGTTATTTGTTCATCATAGAATTTTGGATTGGCGATTACCATAACAAAGTTGCATTGCTACATCATGGTAAACTGTAGCACTGGCTTTGACAACATCAATGATTAAAAAACCAGTTGTTGTATTTCGTTGTGTTGTTTTCACCAGTCATATGCTCGATGTCATATTTTAGACATTATAAACATAAAAGTATTTCATTTGTTCAAACAATGGTATTCATGCCTGGATGATAACTCAAGATTCTTTGTTGAGACCTTAATATTCTTTGAAGAGCCTCTTATTGAAGTGTTCTTTTGTAGAATTTTAGCATTTGCTGGTCAGAACCGAGAAACTGCCAGTTGCACTATCTGTGTGGTGAGTGCTCCACAATTTAATCTGTTTCAGAAGCTGCTCGGAGCTCATGCTGCCTTTAGATGTCTAACAGAATGCACTACTCCGTTCCAGCCGTTCTGTGATGACAAATAAAGCGGTTGGAATGCTTAAGAAGTGTTGTCCTCCCCTTCCAGCAATTGACAGGCCATGCTGGAACTGAACACCCTGTTCTTCCTATCTATGATTGGCAATGAATCTCGAAAAATTGCACCTTGTTTTAGTAAAGAAGGATGGAATATAATTTCTGAAAGGACCATTTTTAGAGATTTATAAAACCACCCTCTCAAACTGTTCGTCGATGCGTTTCTAGCAAAGATTCCATCTCGCGCCATGGAATACGAACTGTTTCCTTTTTTGAATTGAAACTGAGGCATTTAGGCAATCTCCTTTTGAATTGGTAGCACCCGTCTCATTTTTTTCAGAAATCTCTCTCTTTCTCTCTCTCTGTGCAATCTGTGGCACCCCTATCTTCTTTACAGGAGACTGAGATGGCTGGTTCTCCTCAACAGGTCTACAACTAGGCCTTTGCTCTGGCTCGTGTTGTCTATTTTGAGCTCGAGCTCCCTTTAAAGGTCCAGCAAGATTTTGATAAGCTGAAACATGCCCATTTACGGGTACCTCATTTCCCTGCTAGGCCTGATATTTCCAAGAAGTTAAAGATTAAAAGGGTACACCTCTGCTTATACAGGATTTTTCAGGGTTTTATGTGACTAATTGCAGGTCGGCTGGACAGTCATTACCCAGGATTTTTCCTGCATTGCTATGCTACAAAAGAATTTTCAATTGCCAGCAAAAGAGGTGTGGCTGATTATCATGCTTCTGTTTTTAATTTGTTTTCTGCATATATCATTTTCTGGCCAAGTGGAGGATCATATATATAAAGGAAAAGTCGGTCCTTGCCACCGCATTTTAGTTTCAGTGTTGTTGAATGATGCCATACCTTACACATTCCTTGCCTTCCTACACTCGAAACAGCCACTCATGAGAGATTGTAAAGTCCATTTCATAATCCAGAGTGGGCTTGGATTGTTCTGATTATTTTGGCTTCGTTTTTGGAGCATAGTCATAACGAGTGTCTGATCTTACGAAATGCTTCACATTAGCTATTGTTTGCTTCAGAATTCAGCAGATTTGTTTCTAGCAGGTCATATATATCAAGCTTTAATAATCTCGAACTTCTTGTCTGCAGCAATGCGTTCATCCTGGTCAAAATCACGATGGGTACGATGGCTTCAAGTGCAAACCAACAGCTGAATAAGGGAAGGAGAGAACTTCTTAACAACAATCAGACGCTCAAGTTTCTATCTAGTCCAAATGGTATCTGCTTTCAAGGTTATCTCTTCAACGACCAATGTGTAGCATTAAAATTTTCTTTGCTATTTCCCCAATTGGTATAAGCTAAAAAAACATAAGCGCTTAAGAATCGGCAGAAGAGTTTCCTAATCATTAGTTAACAGCAGTGGCAGAGGGAGGATTTTTGGCTGAGAAACACTGGAGTCACCAGCCCAGGTCTGATGTGGGCGTGCCTTGTATAATTTTTGAATCATTATAACATAATTTCGAACTCTTCAAATGAAACTTTTGAAGCCCAGCATATAAGACTAGCTTCAAAGCCGCAATCCTTGGTTCAGCATGCGTATCATCATGCGTGGCCGGTGGCTGTGGCTCCAACTACTTGAAACACATGGATCACAAAATCATATCTGCTTAAAAGGAAAATGAGAAAGAAGCATGAAAATGACCTGCCTGCTCACCTCACTGAGTTCACTCTTAAAGAACTGCCAAGAATGATATCGCCATTGTTAAAATGACCGCGATAAAAGCAACTGATGTTGGTATCTTCCCTTTGTCCTTACGGACGAATGCTGCTTCATATATGGGGAGGCTGAGCAGCACTATGGATCCGCACACAGTTGCTTGGAAAAACAGGGGATCCAGAACTTCAATTCCGTGCACAACCACTTTAAAAACTATTGCTGCCAAGCACACTAAATTATGGACTGAAACTGTTGTGAGCAATATGAACATGGGTGATGCAATTCCAAACTCCATGATTTCGTTCTCATATCGAGCTGTTGCATCCGCATCCACAACCTTCGATGTAATTGTGAATTTCATCTCCCCCATGCCTATAAGCTTCAACATTGAGTCAAGGAATGCAAAGAAGTAGGATGTTGCTCTTCTAATCATCCACATTCGTTGTCCGTTCCACCAGAACTTAAATGTGCCTCCTAAGAACAGCAACTCCACCAGACTGTATCCGTATGTGCTTATGGTGACGTACACAAAAGGTATGGACCAGAGAGTAGATATCTGGATCAACAGATTGCCACACATTAGTATATGTCTTGTTTGTCAGTATGATATGACCTTTAACATTCTTCTACTTCATGTCATATACAAAAGCCACATCAATGGGATGCCATATGAAAAAAGTTCCTGCAACTGACTTCTTTGAAAGAGTCCAGATGAGCCGATACTTAGAGAGAGGTACCTTAGGAAACAGAGAAACGTTATTTAGGAGGCAAAGTGAGGGTGCAATTGCATAACACAACGCTGGCAAGGAACTGGGAGCCCAGAGGCCATAGATGCTGTAGCACATCTGAAGGCCGAGGCTTATCTTCCCCTTCCCATATACAAAAGTGCAGTATCTGGAGAGGAAAATTTGAAAGTTTCCTTCAGCCCACCTTTCTCTTTGAATTAAGGTGTCATTCAAGGTAGCCGGGGCGGCCCCTATGAAAGCAGCCCTTTTCGGATTGAAATAAACAGATCTCCACCCTCTGCACTGTATTGCAATCCCAGTGATGACATCCTCCACAGGACACCCATATTTCAATCCCACCTGCACAAAACCCAAGTTTTGTTGGAGAAAGAGAGAGAGAAATAGAGAGAGAGAGAGAGAGAGAGAGAGAGAGAGAGAGAGAGAGAGAGAGAGAGAGAGAGACCTCTGTTCCCCACATGGTGTTCTCTTCACTGGTACAACTAGTAAGAAATTTTCCTCTTTCTTCCAATACATCAGCACTTTCCAAAGACTTCTTCCATGTCCTTCCATTCAGATCTCCGTTGAAATCATCACTGTACTTTCTTCCTGTAAGACTATCTCTCCTATGGAAGCATGCGCTCCCGATATACATCATTCCCTCGAATCCATCAAATCCATATGAATTTACCTGCAAAATGCACATATTGCTGCATTAACATGACTCCTGCCCTCCTCGTCAGGGTTCTGCGGAGGACCCTCAAGTTGAAGAACATTAGACTTCGACACCCACAGTGTTCATAATCCTGTGGATTCTGCCTTCCCACAATTCAACAATTACAAGAACATGACAACAAATATAAACTTCGCTACGGCGGGTGTCCTGCCACCTCATTCCAGAGAGAACACAGTTGGTATGGAAGATAGGAGGCACCTATTTGATTTCTCAAAAGTTTCAGTGCTAGTTTAGCTGGTAAACATCAATGACCGAGTCGGTCAGGCATTAGGATTCAATTGAATGGGTCAAAAGATTTTCTACATTGGCGCATTTCAAGATGATTCCTTTTGTAAGTCCAACAACAGAAAGGGGAAATTCTATGCGAAAAAAAAAAGTAAAACAAAAAACTAAAACAAGTATTCTGGCGGGATACAATCATGTTACGTTCATGTGCAGAACTAATGCACATAGAAAATGGAGGACAAAATATAATCTCAGAAAATTGGGGACGAATAGAAACTAACTCAAAGTACAACCGATTAATTATGTATCTTTCTTCTCATTCACGAATCCCTTTGGGGTGTTTGATTATAAATGAATCGAAATCTATGGGCATAATGTGGATATGACTTGGGTTCTTGTTGCTAATGTAAAAATAGATCTATGGTTTGCAAACCAAGGATTTCAGATCTGACCTAAAATGTATACTCAGAAATCCTTTTACCTTTTCGCATTGAGAAAAATTCTGATTTAAGATCTCCAAAAACTTCGAGGATCTAAAATCAGGGGCAATTAAACACCCCCTTATGGACGGGCAGCAAAAAAAAAAAAAAAACTTGGATGCCACCCAAGTCTCACCAGGGAGATGCAGTAGAGTATTCATAATCGTATCGATTGATACATACACCACCCAACCATCGTGAGTGTGCTTTTTCTCAGTTAATATAACTTGAAAATCGTAATTAAGTTGCTGTTATATATCAATAGCAAGTTAAAGAATTTCTTACCTCATTGTAGGAAAGTAAAGAAGCATCATAAATATCATTCTTGGTGACGTTGAACTTCTGAGGGAATTGAACAAACGCTACTTGTCGTCCCGTCCTTTCGTCCATGAAGAAGCACAACGCATCTCTTACGGATTGTGAATCATTGGAATACATGTCACAGTCCACGTTGAGTATTATGGGAGCATTGCTGATCTCTGATGATACCCTTAACTGCGTAAATAAGTAAAAGAAAAAGGGAATGATGAAGCGATCCAACGTCTAAATCAAAACAGTAACTATCCTAGGAAACAAGTCAAGCTGCTCGTGGTTCAGCTCGCTCGGTTCGGTCCACAAACATGCTGTTGGAGCTTAAAGAAGGATGAACTTGGCATGCTCGGTCTAGGTGCATTTTGCATGAAACCGAGCTAGCTTGGGTTCTGCATCGAATCAGCTTGCAGCTTGTGCCCATGGCTGTGGCACATACATACATACATACATACATACATATATATATATATAATCACGGTCAGGCCTGGCTCCTCGGTAAACAGAGTACTTAAGGAGTCGTTTGGAATAAGGAAATACTGTGATTGTCTAATGAATTATTGGATTCATGAGACTCACAAATGTCCCTACTCACAAACGACCTCTAAGAATCCGAAGGTACCAAGCCTTTATTGAATATGAATTGGATTACTTGCGAGTGCATTCATAGCTCCAGCCTTGAAATGATGGGGATAGGTGGGCCTCTTCTCACGGGCCATGTACACAAGAGTCGGCAATGGCCACCCATCAACGTCTAAGTCTACTGCCTTTGAGTCTCCACCACCAATTAGTATCTGAAATGAAAACAAAAAAAAGGCAAGCAAAATAAATTGCGGTGACGATTAATGGTGCTGCAAAATAATTTGTTGCGTTTAATCCGGCAGCCATCTTCCCGTCTACCTTGAGAATGGCAGGATGATCTCGTGAGTTTGTGGTTGGATTCCAGTCAGAGAAAAGTCTTTGGTGTTCTTCACGAATCTCTGGTGGAACTCTGCCTAGACTGACAGCACTTTCAATACGATTCGCCATGTCTTCGTACAAGCTCTGAAACATGTAGCAGCAATCATGAAGTGTATAAGAATCAGCTACTAATAAGAGTAGAGCTAACCAAGGTTCATTATTAAGATCGAGAGAGAGAGAGAGAGAGAGAGAGGAGAGAGACCTTCATGGTCGACAACTCCTGCAAAGAGGTGAGGGGCGGAACAGCTCCGGCGGAGAAGAATGCGGCCGGCGACCTGGGCTCGATCTTAAACTTCCGGCAGAAGGGCAGCCAGTGCTTGGAGAAAAAAGAGGCTTCAAGGAGAGCATACAACGTCAAGTCGGAGCCGCCGTCGTCAGAAAGATATACGCTGAGTTTCTCCGGCGGGTAGTCGTAGGCCATGAGAGACAGCACCGTGCCGATGACGAGCAACGGTGGCTCCTTCCATGGATCTGCGGTGCACACGAACGCGTCCACCCCTGGCAGCTCCTCTTCGAACCTGCTTTGAACCACGAAAAAGTTTAGACTGTGACTTCGCCGCACAAGTCTGTGACAAGTGAAGCCGCCTGATCGTGGTCAAGTTAATTTGAAGGTGAAAAGCAAACTTGCCGGAGCGAGAGTCGATCCTTGAAGGTGGACCGGTAGATGGGATCCCACCGGACGGCCTGATTGATGATCCAATATAGAACAAACCAAAGCTCCGAGAGTGTCATGGCTGCCCACAGAAGCCTTAGGCTCAGGCTCTCATGGGGGATGTTGGTTACCCTGTAGAAGAGGACGGCCACCATCCCCGCAAGGTTGATGCCAGCCAACAGTCTGTACATGCCTCTTCCTCTTCCTCTTCTGCTGCTGTGCAGAGGAATCTCCTCTCTCCTTTCCCCCATCTCTCTCTCTGTCTCTCGCTCTGTTTTTCCATTGCCTACTGTTCTTTATATATAAAAACGGAGTTGCAGGGTGTTGCTTTCTGGCTCTTCGCATGGGCGAGAAGCTCACAGGATTTACCAAATTACTGACTGCAAAGTTTGAAATTCACTAGGATACGACTCTGTACCATAGCTTATAATTTTCTGGCTACAATGACCGGGCATGGCGGGCGACTGACATCTCAGTTCCTCCTGTCCACGGTCCACCCAAGTTAGTACAGCACCAAGTTTCTTTTTTCCCGATGTGAGATGTTTTTCAATAAGTGTCTTCACCTTTTCAGTTTTCCGAATTCATGGTTTCTATTTTGAAGATCTCAAATGCACAAACTTTATGTGCTTCAATTTTTCTCATCCACATAATCAGCGGTTGCATGCAGTTAGAGGGGAAAAAAGAAAAGAAAAGCCTTTAGGTAGACCTTAAACCCAAATGGGTGAGTTTTATAGAGAATATTTGGCATCAGTAGTAATAAATTGTTATTGTCCTATAAATCTTTCATAAAATGCTTTAACATAGTATGCTTTCATATATTTATTGGACAAATAGCAAACTTTTTTTGGTATCAAACAACCTCTAATGTCCTCGCAAAGTAAAAGCACATAGAAGAGATTTTTATGCCACAGAACAAGGTTTTTTATAAGCTCAACAAAATTTAGTGGTTAACTCTTTAATTCTCTAATCCAAAGCAAATCTTCAGATTTATAAAGGATTTGTGTACTCCAATTAATTCAAATAATTGAGTACAATAAATTCATACACGATCTCGATTTGGCATTGTCTGGCTAGTGAAAGGTCGATTCATCATATCAGCTTTGCTAAGAAGAAGACACCAAGGCCGTTAACATTTTGCCCTTGTAGATAGAGCTTGTTATGTCATTCTTAATTCAGTTTGACAGTCGGATTGAATCCAACTTGTCGTCTGCAAGTAAGTCTTCTTTCTTAACACGGCGTCCTTTTGGGCCACATGTCATCTAGGCGGGCAGGCTCTGTGGATTTTGATGCGGATCGAATCAATAGATTCAATCTACTTATCAATTTAATAGTAAGGCAGTCAGTGTCATCAAAAGCGAAGCATTAGAGAGATCGGACTAAAGTTTCTAAATTTTGACAGTGGCTGAATTTTAGTCCTAAATTTTGACAGTGGCTGAATTAAACTTCACTTTCTATCAAACAGGTTATGTGCACTAACTCATGAGGAGAGGATGGGGTTGCTGGAGAAAAAGTCTAAAAGGCCCCTTTCATGACCATTTACAAATTTAAAAAAACTAGGATAAAGACATGCAAAGCGCACTTCATGAAAGGATAAAACGGGAAAAGTGGAAAAAAGAAACGCCCCTTTCGATGACCCCTCCAAAATTCCCGACTCCAAAGCACGTAAACAGCGTGGCTTCCGAAGATTGGTGAACTATTGAGGCAGCTTCAGGCAATCGGGACAAGGAGTGCCGGTTTCGTCTTTATGGAATTAAATTTGTTGTCATTTTCCGTGTTATCTTTTTGTTGCTTACCATTTACCAACCCATGTGGCTCGATACAGCGACAGTTCGAGGTATGGAGTTAAAATCTTTTGACCATTTTGGGCTGAAGTCAATTATGGTGTCTGATATATATATATTTTTTGATCATTTTGGGCTGAAGTCAATTATGGTGTCTGATATATATATATATATATATATATATATATAGGACCAACCATCTTTTTGATCCCTTTTAACTGTGTTTTCTCCTTTTACATTTTTTATAGTATTTATTTTGGGGTGATCATTGGATGCAGAGGATGAGAAGGAGGAGTGGAGAAATTTCTCCGGCCAGGTTTGAATCCGGTAGCTCACAATACATTATGCGTTGCAATGTATCGGGTAGTGTGTTTAATGATATATGTTCAATGCATTGTATAGAGTGGGCATGCTTGGATGAAGCTCAAAATGACTGAGGATTTCAGTTCGTCTTGGTAAAATTGCACCTTGATTTAGTGAGGAATCACGGGATATACTTTTAGGAAGCACCCTTTTCGGAGAAGCATTTAGAAAGGCCCGCTTTCAAATGCTTCTCCTGTCTAATCTAGCAACAAATACTTCATCTCCATGTTTTTGCGATTGTCACAATTACCTCGTGCCATGGAAGATGGATCCTTTACTTGTTTGAATTGCAAATGAGACATTTCTGCGATCCCCTTCTGAATTGGATACAAGACGTGAGATACATGTGACTTAAATGAAGAAACAGTCTCTCCAAAGAACGCATCCTTTTCAAGGTACCTTGTTGCAGGTAAATTAGACATTCAAGAATCATCATGTGTATGAAACATATAGCGCTCCTTGGATTACTAAATGAAATACATTTGTTTTGTATTGGAAAAGAAAATCAAGAAAATGTTCTACATAAAAATCAAGTCTTCAATGAACCATGCTGCAGTTCAATGTCAGCGTGCAGCTAAGAATGATATGATCAAGGCTAATGTTACGGAGATGGAAGTAACTGATGTAGGAATCCGTCCCTTGTCTCTACGAAGGAATGCTGCTTCATAAATGGGGAGGCTGATGAGCACCAAGAAGCCACATAATGCAGCTTGAACAAAGAGGTCATCCAAAACTCCAAGTCCTTTCACAACCACCCTGAAAACCATTACTACCCAGCACACCAAGTGATGTATAGCAAGTGTTGTGGGCAATATGAACATGGGCGACGCAGTTCCGAACTCCATGATTTCATTCCTGTATCGGGATTCTGATTCTGCATCTGCAACTTTGGATGTTATTGTGAATTTCATCTCCCCCATGCCTACAAGCTTCAAGATGAAGTCGAGGAATGCAAAGAAGTAGGATGTCACCCTTCTCATCATCCACATTCGTTGTGCATTCCACCACATCTTAAATGTACCTCCAACACATAAAATTTCCACCAGACTGTACCCATAAGAACTTATGCAAACATATACAAAAGGTATAAGCCAAAGACTGGAGATCTGCATTAAGAAAATGTCAAGCAAGATCAGTTCTAACAACGTTTTATATAATTAACTCATCGCAGAACATAAATTGCAGTCTTTCTGAACAGACCAACAGTCTACATTGCAAATTAATAAAATGATCTGAATCTACACATATACATATGGCATGCCACCATGTCATGAACATGAACATAGATTTCCTCTGTTAGAAAGAGAGAGAAAGAGTCATACCTTGGGGAACATGGGAATTCCACAGAGGAGGCAAAATGATGGCGCAATAGCATAACATAAAGTGGGAAAGCAATTGGGGACCCACAAGCAATAGATGCAATAACACATCTGAAGACCAAGACTTATTTTTTTAGGGCCACAGAGGAAAGGAGAGTATCTGGACATTAAGATCTGAAAATCTCCTCCAGACCACCTCGTTTGTTGAACTAATACATCATTTAGGGTAGTGGCAGCAAGCCCCAAGAAAGCAGCTCTCTTTGGGCTGAAATAAACAGACTTCCACCCTCTACATTGTATTGAAAGCCCAGTTATGACGTCCTCCACTGGACACCCATATTTCAATCCCACCTGCACAAATCCCATCTTTTGATTTAGATATAGAGAGACAGAGAGAGGGAATGAGGAGGAGAGAGAGAGAGAAAGGGACCTCAGTTCCCCATAGAGTGTTCTCTTCAAAAGAACAAGCAGCAAGTTTCCTGCTCCTCTCTTCCAATTCTTCAACCATTCCCCCAGGCTTGCTCCACATCCTCCCATTCAGATCTCCCTTGAAGTCTTCGCTATATTCCCTTCCAGTAAGACTTTCTCTTCTGTGGAAGCATCCACTCCCAATATACAATGGCCCCTCGAATCGATCAAGTCCATAAAATTCAACCTGGAAAGTTCACACAGTGATTAGCGAAGAAGCTCTTTCTGCATTGCAGTATCGGGTAACATATAAAGAAAAAAACTAAAAAAAAAAAAATCTAAAAAGTGAACTTTTTAAGAGATCACAAGTGAATTCACCTACAGTGCAGATTGAAATTGAAAAGGGGTTGGTTCCAGGACGACTGAATATATTGAAGTAAATACAGGAAAAGTGAATGACTTAGGCATTAGTCACCTCGGTGATGAGTAATAACGACGCATCATACATGTCATTCTTGGTGATGTTGTCGAAACGCTGAGGGAATTGAACGAATGCAGTTCGGCTTCCCGTCTTTTCGTCCATGAAGAAGCACAATGCATCTCTTACAGATTGTGAATCGTTAGAGTACATGTCGCAATCCACATTGAGTATTATGGGAGCATTACTTACCTCGGCCGATACCCTTAGCTGCTCATTACATGCAAGCCAAAGAAAGGGAGATTATTTTTAGGAATGAGAATGAGGATGCATGAACATATATTTAGGAGAAAAATGTGAATAAATTACCAGGGCGTTCATAGCTCCAGCCTTGAAATGATGAGGGTAGCCAGGCCTCTTTTCACGGGCCAAGTATACAAGAGTTGGCATTGGGCACCCATCGACGTCTACTGCCTTTGAGTCTCCACCACCAATTAGTATCTGAAATTAATCAAAGAAAAGCGAGGTTATGATCGAGTTTTCAGAATTATTAACAATGGTGCAGCAAAAAAAAAAAAAGTTTCTTGCGTTTAGTCCTGCTGCCAAAATCTTCCCGTCTACCTTGAGTATTGCTGGATGATCGCCGGAGTTTGTGCCTGAATTCCACTCAGAGAAAAGTCTTTGGTGTTCTTCACGAATCTCTGGTGGAACTCTGCCTAAACTGACTGCACTTTCAATACGAATCGCCATGTCTTCGTACAAGCTCTGAACCATGTAACGCAATCACGAGAATCAGAACAACAACCAATAAGAATAGAATTTATTATGGCTCTCATTGAGAGAGAGAGAGAGAGAGAGAGAGAGACCTTCATGGTCGACCATTCCTGCGAAGAGGTGAGACGCGGATCAGGATCGGTGGAGAAGAATGAAGCCGGCGACCTGGGCTCGATCTTAAACTTCCGGCAAAAGGGCAGCCAGTGCTTGGAAAAGGCAGAGGCTTCAAGGAGGGCATACAACGTCAAGTGGGAGCCGCCATCGTCAGAAAGATATACGCTGAGCTTCTCCGGCGGGTAGTCGTAGGCCATGAGAGACAGCACTGTGCCTATGACGAGCAACGGTGGCTCCTTCCATGGATCTGCAGTGCACACGAAGGCGTCCACCCCCGGCAGCTCCCCTTCAAACCTGTTCACTTGATCAAAACCATTAATTATGCGGGCATCTAGTTGCAATTTCATTTGGATTTTCTCATTGAACGAAACGGCTGAATTCGAATTCCAATCAAATATTGTATTGTATCCAAACGATTGACTTCTCTACTAAAGTCACTTTTGCAGTAAACTTGGTAGGGCCTAAAATTCATCAATTGTACTTTATTTGAATTGGAACACCTCAACAATTTCGGCTTCCCCAGTACTAGTAGGCTTACTTTTGTAGTCCGTTGGGTGAAGCAAAAATTCTTCGGACGTTATTCTTGTGACTCTTAAAAAGCAATCAAGAGATATCGAACGGAAAATACCAAAAAAAATAATTGCCCAGGCTGAAACGGGAAGCTTTCCGAGGAGGTGGCAGGTTCCAAACTGTCCTCTTGTCGTTTCTTACTTTTTTTATATTTTTTTTGCGGTGCATATCTGTTGGCACATATCTATATGTAAATCTTCACATTATTTCAATAATCTGATCTCCCACAGCATTGCCCTTTTACAGAAAAAAGAATAAAGAATTAAGATTTTTAGTGAGAGTGGGGAGACCACCGTCCGCAAAGAGCCGAAGCTCTCACCAACTTTTTGTCCATGGAAAATACAGAGTATGTTTTGTTGTCCCAAGACGATTGCTTACTCCCAGCAATATTCAATCAAAATGATTGTTTTCATGCTGTATCGTCAGTATTGAAAGTTCTTGTTGAGCTCACGTTGAAATTGGGGCCAAACTAGTTTTATTTGGGGGTTGGGGGTTTAAAGAGAACTGCAAAATGCGCTGAACTGAGTCAATGAAATTCTTTCACTTGACCATCCAAATTGCAAGTAAGAAAAAACAGTCAAATAAATAGAACTAAAATCTTAATCCATTCTTTGAAACGTTGAGTGCCTTTCCTTTCTGTGAAATTTTCAGTGATCAAGGCCTGATTACTAAGATCTAGTGAAGTTCGACGACGAAAAATTTTAAAAAAGAGAGGCGGTCGCCGGACTTTGTCATTTACAGAGCGGTCGAGCAAGAAGACGAATAACTAAGGAACGACAAAATGCCATTTCAGAATTTACTGGTGTACCAACGGGCACAAAATGCCATTTTAGGATTTACTCCTCTTTTGTAAACAAGTGTTTGTTTAACGTGGATCCTCTGCTATTTCCTCTGAAGCACCAACTGGCCCAAGAAAGGGGCAAGTAGGATTGGTAACTCTGTTTTTTTATTTTTGTTTACCAAAAGTTTTGACGTTTCTGCGATAGAAATTAGAAAAAACAGTTCTCCCTAGTGTTCATGTGCGCCATTGTAGACACTACTAAATTTGGTCGAAAGACGAAGATTGATTTTTTTTTTTTTTATCGAGTTACATGCATGTCGAAGGAAATTGTACCAACTAAAATCATGTCATCTGGTTTTATGATGTTTATACTGCAATACGAGAAATCAAGTTGACGTGATTGATCTAATGTTGTCTGCAAAACTTGTAATATAATCCTGAGCCTCAGCGGGGAAATGAGATTCCATTTCCTGTGATCCTGATTTTGATTTTGATTCTCCATTGGCTTACAAAAGCAGATTACCACGTGCAGAAGTTTATTACAGCGAAATAGAATTATGAAATTCCTTAGATATAGTTCAATAATCTTATAGTCACGCTAGCCCATTAAAGAAAGCACGCATACAAAGAAAGCTATTTGCGATCAAAGACAGGAGTCACAGGACCAACCAAGCAACGCACTCTTGTAACTTAACCATTGGTGTCCTGCAGCTTGATGGACTTAAAAATCGATCGCCCTAACTAGGTGGATAGATGAAACTGTTACTGTTAAAAGGAAGAAAAACAATTAAATGCAGAAGATGTTCAAACTAAACAGAGATTTTGGTCAGGAACAAATTTAATAAATTTGTTTCAGAAAACCAAAAGAAAACTGTAGAAGGCAGCACTTGTTACTTGACCAGAGTGAAGTCCATGGAAAAGCAAAAGGGTACCTGTTGGAGAGCCGATCTTTGGAGGTGGATCGATAGATGGGATCCCAGCGGGCAGACTGAGTAAGAAGCCAATAGAGACCAAACCAGAGCTCAGAGAGGGACATGGCTGCCCAAACCAGAAGCCTTAAAAAGGGGCCTTCATGGGGGATGTTGGTGGCTCTGTAGTAGAGGATGCCCATAATCCCTGCAAGATTTGAGGCCACAAACAACTTGTACATGGTTCTGCCTCTTGCTCCTATGCTGCTGTGCAGACTCATCTCCTCCCTCCCCATTCTCTCTCTCTCTCTCTCACCTCTTCCTCTTCGGTCCTACTAATCTTCAATAAAAACAATAGATATGGTTGCCTATATAAAAGAAGGAATAGGATGCAGGGCGGACCCAGGCTCCTGACATACCTGCTTCGAAGCAGACACTTTGGAAAAGTTTGTGGTTTCTTCCTCTTTGTCTTGCTGTGTAAATCCGTCATTTATTCCCAAATTTCTATAATTGCTTCATCAAGATGGCTTGCTTGCAGAGTCTTAGGATTACAACTTCTTTTTGGAGCAGCTGAATTTTCAAATAATGCAGAATCAATATCAAGATTGTCTGCTGTTGGCTGGCTAAGATGAAGATGGCAACGGAAAAGTCACCTTCTTTTTCCGGTCCTTTGGCACGTCTGGTGCGCGAGCGTCCTTTTTACTTCTCTAACATGATTAATGCCGTCTTAACTTTTCATGTTTCTTGGTTTGCCGTCAGAGAGAAGTTTCAACTTCAATGAGGAAATCGAAAAAGGGTTGGACGTCATTACTTTTCTCATAAAACAAAAGGTCATCAAATGTTGCTGCACATTATTTTGGACCTTCAGCTTTGCGATTCTCTTATAAAAAAGAAGTCACTTGCATGCCACTTTTTACTATGTATAGGAGTAAATAGACAAATAAAAACTAAAAAAAGTCTCTCTTCGCATAAGCAAGAAATCAGTTTTTAGTATACGATATCCATTTAACGTGACCAAAAACTTATGAAAGTTCACCATTTTGTTAGAATCATTAGATTTCTAGTGCCTTGTTCTTCAAATTAAAGATTTAAGGGAAGTCATATTTTCAAAATTTATTTCACAAAACACTGTGGACAATTAAATCCCATAATATTTTTCCACTCTTTCAGAAATGTTGGTCATGTATGTGTGTGCGTGCGCGCCTCTCTCACGGTGGTAAATGTTGAAAAACTCTTGAATGGAGCCGAGTCAAAGTCACCATTCCAACCATTCTGGCCTTATGAGAAAGTACATGTCCACAATTAGGTGGGGAATGTAAAGAGAATTGTGGGGTCTGGGTTGCTAAGATTGTAATTGTCAACATGTACTTTCTCATAAGGCCAGAATCGTTGGAATAGTGAATTTGACTCAGCTCCATTCAAGAGATTTTCAACATTTACTTGCTCTCAATATGATTACTTTTCTCTACGTTCTTTGTAGAACAAGCTTTCGATGTTAGTTCTTTCAGAGGATGAGCGATCGATTTTCTTGTACTCAACGACATCAGTATGACTGTTACAAGCCAGAAGGAAAGATCCTGGCCCCTCCAAATACCAGCTGACACCAAGAAGCTGGAATTCAGCTTATATAAATTGGTCATTTAATAACGTAACCTTCATAAAAAAGGTTGTTCATACAAGTAAAAGAAGGTATTCAAAAGTAAGTCGATACAATGGACAAAAAAACAACCTTTTCGTTTCTTTAAAAAAATATAACGCAAATATACCTTGAAGAACGATACTTAATTTCAAATAAATCTTTCGATAACATAATCACATTTTTCTTGCGCACGTGTGTCCGCGAAAGAAAGAGAGCGGAGAAGAAGGAAGGCTACAGTCTAAGCTACATTAGCCTCAAGAACAATAAGCCTCAACTAAAGTCCACACTCTTTTAAGACAGTGACTTATAGAATTGAACAGAGGACCTTGCTAATACACGCCATAGAACTCAAACTGGTTGCACCGTGATTAATACACACAACCCAACCGGCTGCGCGATCCACAGAGGGAAGGGAAGGGAAGAGAGAAGGCTAAGACTCGGCCACATTATCATCAAGAACAACAACCCTCAACTCAAATCAACGCTCTCATAATAACGCCGCCCTGAATCAAAAGACATGTTATACCCACCACACAACCCAAGAGTCATCCCCTCTACTGTCGTATATATATATGATAATGCAGATGCCAATCGATCAACCGCCGAACAACCAAGCACGACCTTAGCTCTACAGGTTAATGCTCTTCCACCACAGAACAGAATTTTCTTTGGCTCAGAAATTTTGTTTGGCGAGGAAGGCACAGGTCGACCACCGCACTTGATGCCAACAAACGTCCGGGAGACGTTTCTGGAAGAACTTTCCTGCTCTGTAAGGTGCGTTTTATGGCTCTTCCAAAGTTTTGGGAGCTGTGAGCTCTCCTGTTTTTTCTTCCAGAAAATTTTCAACTGCACCAAAGCATGAGATCTTTGCTCAAGAAATATTTCATGCTATCAAATGCCCAACTAGTAGCATTTCAATAGGAGCTCCATTTATCGATGTAGCCCATGCTATACGAAATGAACGCAACGGAGAACTGCTTATAAACGGGGATCTCCTCCCAATCTAGGACGTGCCAATCTTATGAACGATTAATGGGGGACGAGGAGAAGGAAGAAAAGATGCACCATCAAGGCTTTCTTTATTCACGGATCAACCCGGCGTTACACATACACATAAATGACCCAAAAAATATGTGCAATTAGAATGAAGATAACTCTAGCTACAGCGTGCCACTCTCCTCCCATGCTAAATTCTAGGAAAATAAGATTGTTAACTTCCTTGTTTTCAGCGCTACCTTTGACTATGCTTGAGCTTCTGCCTCTTTGCCTCTTTCCTCTGCTCTTCTCTCCTCTCTTCCTCTTCAATGAGTGCAAGTTCCCTTGCGTCCTCCTCTTTTGCAATCCTTGCACTACAGAAGCAAAAGACGAGTGAGCAATCAATCTGATAGATTGGTCCATGCAAACAAATTGCGGATTCAGCAAACAGCTAAACATGTCCTCAAAACTTATGTTTTATTTACAGATTACAACAGCCTAACTCCGGCCTTTGCAGATGCCTGAACAAATCAAAATTACGAAGAACTACCACTAACATGCCTGAACAAATCAAAGTTCAGAAAAACTGCCACTGACAAGAACTTCTACTCGGATACTTCATGTTTGCTTCAAAACGTTCAACTGACATGGCTACAGGAGGACAAAGAAATTGGATGAAAAGGAAAGTGCAGATCAAGTAAATCATACCTTCTCCTTTCCTCTGCTTCAATGCGGTCAAAACCTACTTCCATGTCGCTATCATCCTCATCATCCCCTCCGTACCTACGAGGATCATACCTACAAGTGACAACAACATGTTAAGAAACTATAAAAACACGTGGTAAAGCATCTCGTTAGAGCAGCAAATTCCTGAACAACATAATGGCAGCCATTCAGATGTGCACAGACAAACCAGCATGAATAAAACCAAATTCCAGGACATGCACACCCGCTGATAAAAGCAACTTCATTTCATTTTTCTGCCAAAATAACACAAAAATACTCACCTAAACATTTGCCTGATCATACTGCGGTAATCCCCCCCATCACCATCTTCTTCATCAGAGTATTCATCTGCACGTCTCTTCTTTGTCTTGTTGCTGCTAATAGGCCGTGATGGAAGTTGCTTTGAGAGCTTACCATTCTGAAGTAAAAAAATTGAAGTCAACAATAAAGCAAGAGAGGAGAATCTGTTAAGAGAGCGAGAGAAAGGAAGGGAACCTGTTGTTTTATAGCAGTTGGACGTTGAGTTGCCACCTTAGCAGACACCGATGATGTGGGCCGTAAAGATGTCATTTTAGCAGTTGTTTTTTCAGCTCTCTGGGGCTGCCTCTCCTGCTCCACATACCGCCTTTGGACAGCTATCTGCTGCTTAGGCAAGGATGTTTTTGGTGCACTACCAGAAGGATTATTTTGGATCGTAGCATGAGCAGCCTTCTTTCTGTCCAATATAGCACCCTGTGACCTCTGATCTGATGCCTTGGCACCCATAGGCCGGCCAGGCCCATTCCCTGCAGTAGTGGCTGGAAGCTTTCTGGGTTCACCGTTCCTTACATTACCAGCAGGGAGCTTTCTGCTTTCAGCATTCTGCCCATTACTGGTATGAGATTTCCGTTCAACATTCCTTGAATTACCAGTGGGCAGCATCATGTGCCCACCAGACGACTTGAGTTTGCTTGTTGAAGCACCTTTTCCGGCACCGATTGTGGGCAGAGATCTACCAGCTGAAACTGTTGGCTTCCTATCATGCGCAGCATGCAGCAGGTTGGCAGGCTTCTTGCTCTCTGATGGCTTCCGATTTGCAGCGATTTGGCTTGGCCGAGCATCTTAGACATCAGAGCGACCTACATAAGTCCTTCCTGTGAAAACATAAGAAAGCAGAAAACAAAGATAGTCGACATAAGGGCACCATGACACACCAGAAGTTGGAACAAGTTTCTTTTGAACAGCAGGCTCCTTTGCTGGTGCAGGAAATTCTGCATCTCCTGACAACAGGAATGAATAATCTCTTGCTTCTTTAAGTTTCTCGATTTTAGTCTTGATCTGCAAGTGCCATGAAGTTTTCAAGGTACACATCACTTCTTGTGGGGTAAGTAAAGATTAAAGAATAGCGGCAATAATCATACCTGATCAACAGGCCTACGTGGCTGCTTACTCTGAGTCGACTTCGTATTTGCATTTGGAATGTGCCGGGCATTCTTGTTTTGCTGGAAGCATTAATAAGTGGGTCAAAAGAACAAAAATCTGCAAATTAATTATCATACTCATGTGCTCATACCTGTGAAGAAGCCTTTGGTCCACTGGCCGAAATGAGATGCAAATCTAACATTGCACGGCTTTCTTCAATCACCCTTTTTGCAACAACTGGCTGAGAAGGTCCAAAAAAGGAACCAAAACTGCAATATGATAATATTCAGCAATTTCAAATTTGAAACTTGAAAAGGCATAGCTACTACAGTATCCTGTTAATTTGAAAAGGACTAGCAACAAGCAGAACCGAGATATAGCTGGAAAGCATTATATGCCACATGATTTCGTCTTCATAGATGGGTAATCATTAACCAGAAGATTTAGGTCAATTATAGACCCACAAACTAAGCTTTTTCAAAAGATCCTGACTGAGAACTAATAAGGCACATAAAAGAACAATGGCCATTGTGACTCCATGCAAAAGAACCAGCAAACAAGAAACATGCAATGGTCAGGCACCAAAATAAATGCCAAGGCAACTACTAAATAGAAGGACCATGATCAAATTCTACACGAAAGCATCTTAGTTTCCAAAAAAATGTGGAAAAGCAGATGCAAAAGAAGGAAAGACATGTGCAGTACCTATCACGAGCAGGTGTTTTCTCTTTAGTGGAGGCCACAACCAAGCCATTCTTCTTCATTTTCTGCCTTTCAATTTCCTTCAGCTTTTGCCTCCTTTCTAGATATTCGAGCTGATCTTTGGTGAGCTGGGGTTCTTCTTCTTCATTATCCTCTCCTTCATATTCAGCTTCTTCTTCTCCGTCCTCTTCATATTGTTCATCTTCCTCATATTCATCCAAATCTCTACCCCTCTGCTACATGTCAAATTCGTCAAATGGAATCATTGTCAACCATAATATGTTATGTACAACCAACACGAAACTAAGAAAAGGGTTAGGGTTGATATGTCAAACTCTAAATCTGCTTACATATATATCAGATCCTCTCATCGTTTTATAACCACAGAATCTTCTGAACTAATCTTAGATCATGTGCAGCGTAAAAAACCTGGTCCCTGTACATGACAAATCAAGTAAAGTATTAGAAGCAACTAAGTAATGGAAAACCAGGTGTCCACTCATTTGAGAAGAACATTTGCTACTGCAACAGGTTTTTAACTGTGCTCTAGCATGAACTGTTCATATTAGACGCAGGATTCATAACATAATACAGCTCAAAATTAAACAACAAAAAAGGATGAAAAGGAATATCCGCAGAAATTCCCAAATCCAATCCCTAGATGTCACCTAAGAACCCTAAAGACCGTTAGGTAAAAAAATTAGCAAAGAGGAGAGAAATTAGAGCCATGAAACAGTGGGGAAAACAAATAAGACACCAGAATATAACCATTTCCTCTAAAAACTCCCCAACACAAACCCTAGATTCCCACCGAATAGCGCAAAACTTGCGGGATAGAACAATTAGCGAGCAGAGCAAAACCACGATGTTCTACGAATACATAAAAAAAACACCTCATTGCAAGCAGTCTCACATAAATTCCCAAATATAAACTCTAGATGCCCAAAAAACCCTAAATTCCACGACATGAAACGATTATCAAGAAGAAAAAAGAAGAAGAAACGAACAAGGGAAAGCGAAAGTGGGAAAGGACGGGGATTACCGGATACGCACTTCGCCAGAGCCCAGCCGTCGCCGGAGGGTGTTAAACGCTACGCGAGAACCCGCGGAACGCAACAGCAATGGCTTGAGAGAGCAAGAGAGAGAAGACAGCGAGAGAGCCCGAGAGGGGCCAGAGAAGGACGACGAAGATTTATAGGTTTCAACGGGTCGGATCTGCATCGAGGTCACGATGGCTCCGGATCCGAACGAGAGGCGGGCAATGGCCGAGCGGGAGATGCTGTCGAACCCCAAGTCGGCTCAGGTAGGCTTCACGCACCTTTCTTCAGCCCCAACAAGTGTTCATTCATGTAAAGACAATCATATTTCCACCTCCTTAGGAAGATAAATTTTCCATAAACAAATGCTTTCATTTGGCATTTGCAGACGCGTTTGGAAAGCTATGAAGAATTTTAAGGGCCATTATTTTGGTGCATAAAGAGAAAGATGCGCTAGGAAGACGGCGTTTTGTTCATTTTGGCTTTCAAAAATTATGACCAGAAGGGCAATTGTGTTTGAGACTTAACATGAAACTTTGGGTGGCTGATTGATTAAGTTTAAAAGTTTGAGCAGCCATTTGTGAATCGGAAATGAACAGTTCTTCGTCATTTTTGCCTGTTTCTAACTAGAAAAACTGTTAGGGATGTCCAACGAGTTGGTGTTAATCACCAACCGAGTTCAGATCAGCATTATTGGATCCAGGAAAGGAAATGAGATCTAAATGGTGATGACTTCGGGAGCAAAATGCGGTTTTGTCACTTTTGTGATCCAAACCTAGGTTCCGGCAAGGATCTGACCCGATGTTATGTCGACCGGATGTGGATCCCTTTTTGAAATTCAAGTCCGAGCTTGGGTCTGAACAGTGAACACCTTATTAGGTCAGGGTCAGGTTGAATAAATGTTAAATCCGAACCAATAGCCGATGGGTTTTCATCCTTGACGAGGGGAAGCCCAAAACAAGGCCAGTTCCATGGACGAATTAACTATAATACCCGCTTTTTACTGGATCCTCCAACGCACAACCCCAACAAATTAAAAAGAGGTGAAGCTACTGAGAACTTTCATGAAAACGCCTTATTCTTAATCAGATGTACCTTATGAAATAGTTCACTATCAACATAAAGATCATGCATGCCCAACTAGATAGTACTTTAAATCAAGACCACCAAGAAAACATGCAAGGGGTTCAAAGGATATTTAAGGGCACTGAACTCGTTCAAGATTTGACAAGCATCCGAAATTACTCTCAAATATGAGCCCAAACCTTGTAGCGAAAGCACAAAAAGGAAAATCATTGGAAAATTTTCAGTAGGCAGGTCACAACTGTGACAAGGGCATCTGAGAAACCAAAAGAATTGAGTATTAGACTGTTCTTATATCAGTTGGCCGCATCAGAGGAGTGGGTTCAAGCAAGTTCATTACATCTATCTACATAGTTTTGTATACCATCAGATATTCAACGCCCACAGCTGTTGGTTCCAAGCCTCTTCCAAAAATTGCCAGGACGAGTAGTGTCGCCTTCGTTCAACTCTCTGTCTATGTTGTGAACTACATGTACAAGCCAAAATGGAGTTGAAATGCTGCAGAAGACCAACCAGAAAAATGCAGGAGTACCATCTATGCAAGCTCAACCCGGACACAAAAATGCACGTGATTAAGTGTTACACTGCAAAACATCCAGGAAGTACAAAGCAGGTAAGAAACGACAGAAGCAACAGAAGAGGTGGCGTAAAAATATAGATACAAACGTGTATTGTTGCTGAACTCTGAATTCTTCTGGCAGAAAATATAAGAATTGTATGGAGTTGTGGACCATGACAAAAACATAGGATCCTTAAAAATTATGCATGCACATTCCTTGCCGCCTCAAGACACAATGTCAAAGTCAGTTTTGCATCTTGGAGAACATAACCTTATCTACTAAGAGACCTCTTCAGATTAGTGATTCCATAAACAATCGAACATTTGAAATAAATATGCAGTTTGCCCTTCTGTTGTGGCCTTTTGAGGTCTCAAGAAGCTTCTAGAAACTGCATGTCTGCCAATGAAGCATGCAAATATGCAAATTATTCAATCAAGTACACCAAAAATAATACCTGTACATGTCCATAGCCAATAGAAGACTGGTGCTGATTTTGTATAATACTTTCCCTTCATGTTAAACCTCTACCGGTTGCAATACTGCACAAGCTCTCCTTTAAACTCTTATAAAGATCTTCAAGTTGATGCTGAAACTCAATCAAAAGCTGCTTTTGTCTAAAACCCACTTCATATTCAGAAGTCCCTTCATGCACTATCTTTAAATTTTCAGGAAGACGTCTCCTTTGTTGCTCAGTGTTTATCTCCTGAAAGCACTACATTAACAGAAGTGAATCAACAAAAGGTACTGGACTGTTTTCTCGTTGCCCTTACTAAAAGGGGGAAAGGGGTAGCACCCTTTCACAGTCAAGAGACCAAAATTTGAACATCTAAGTACAGTCTGCATCAGCATTTTATTACTAGGACAAGCAACAAGGAATTCTCAAGATCATTTATTACAAAAAGGTGCGTTCAAATTCTTAACAAAAAACTAAGTACAACTGCTATTGTTGAAGGAAATTTCATGTCACCTATAACAGAAAGCATCAAAGTTAAGAGCATGAAACAAATTTCAGTCACCATACAGGCAGCAAACAAGATCTCACCGTCAAATTTAGCCCTAGGGAACCATAGATCATATCCAATGTACCAGAACCATGCTCTGCTATTAACCATGGTCTGCAAAAGGAATCAACACAATGATGCTTATGAACGGGGATCTCGTAAGAGGTTCAAAATGATAATTCATTTAGAAAAATGCAAATATTAACAAACAATACTAAACAAGCTAATCGTTAACCAACAAACTACAAGACTCAGAAAAACTTAATTATGCAGAGGGACGAGAATTCTTGTTCAAGTAATATGACCCTCAATTGTCAAATCAACCTACGATGTCACACTGAATTTCTCTGATCTCATTAATTACATTGCAATATGAAGCAGCATGAGAAGAGCCATGATCAAGGATGAAAGTTTGTCAACTAATGCAGAAATCCCACACTGGCCCCAAATATTTGTCATTTCATGTTGTCAGTCCTCCATATCGTACATAAACCTCTAACTAAGAATATCTTCTTGAAACACCCCATTCCTCATCACCAACAAAATCTCTTCCCCTGATGCATCTTTCTTTACATCAACCCATGCAATAAAAGCAAAAGATTTTCTCACCATTATTTTCCAAAAGGGCTCCACATTTCCCAATTTATACTAATTTCTCCTTATCTTAAAGGCCCTTTCACATTTGCAGGCAGCATTACTAAGCATCTCTAATTGACATCAGAAAAGCACAGTCTATTTGTTAGGAAGGCTTCCTTGGCCTTCATCAAATCCACTCAAGTTTCCAATGCCGTCAGATCCAATAGTGAATCCACTAGGAATTTCCCATTTAATTTTATGGAGAAAAGAGATGAAGGTCCGTGAATTGAGGATATCAAGGGCCAATTTGATCAGCTAGACATTTTCATCCTCACCTTCTAGCACAATAGAACAAAAATTGGTCATTTAAAGACATGAAAAACATAACAGTATGAATCACATGTCCAAAGAAGGCATTTCAAACCACATCTAGTCGGTAGCTGACCATCCAAGGCACTAATCATGAAATACTTGCAAGTTGCAACACATTAAGTAGTTGGTCCTTGTTTCAATGGATGCCCTTTGAATATCAAAAGAGCTCAAATACTATTGCTGGAAAACATAATTTTGGAAATTGTTATTGCTAACAGAAAAACAAAATAGTGAACAAGTTTCAAGTGTTGAACAAATTAATCACTTATACAATTTGTCAATATACGTGAACAAGCATGGGCTCGGAGTCATGAACTTCCATTCCTTTCAGTCATTAACACATTCTCTGAATTCTCTTACCTTTTAGACCAAGCAAGCGCTACTTCTCTTTCCAAAATGGACTCATTTCAAGCTTTTCTTAGTTACACATCAAGTGTCAATTAAATAAATCCAACATTGTCCAAATTAAAACATCTGTGATTGGAGAATGCAACATTAGGATACTAAATTTCGTGCCTCAAAAATATGCATGTCCCATGGATTAAAGAAACTTCTTTACATAGCTTGTCCACATATTTGCATTACTGTCCAGACTCTAAAACTGATGTTCCCGGGTGATATTTTAAAGAAATGTTAATGAATATAACCATATATATAACTTATGGACTAAACAAGGAAACAAATATCCTCCTACAGGAAATTACCTGCCAGTAGAAGACGTGATAATTTGACTTGGGTCCTCCAGAAAGCTTGATAGCTTCCCAAGATTTTCTTCGCCTTCCAGAAAGACAATTCCTCTAGCACAATATTCAGTTGACAGCATGGGTCCGAAGAACACATTGCACAGGATAGACGTATGATGATAAATGAAATCCACTATATCTGCTGGTGACAATTCTCGGTCCAAATTGTTGATTATGAAATAATGCCACTTAGTCGCTATTTCAGGTCTACCGACTATATTTTCTGCTTCACTTCCAACATTAACACCCACCTCTATCTCCTGTGAACCGCGACAGCTGATACCATCTTTTCTAGTCATAGTGATGCCACTACCCTTAAAACTTGTTGAATGATGAAACTTGGAACTGGAAAGCGAACGGCTCCTACAAATCAACTCTTCCCCAACTACAGCAGGAAGAGATGCATGTGAACCAACATTACCACCAGAAAACCCAACTCCAGAGCTGGCATGTGACTGCAACCTTTGGGTTATCTTCTTTCTAGAAATATTCACAAAGGCATCCAACAACGGATGAATTTGAGCATTGCCATGCCGTAACAGGCAAATATTTGCAATGTCGGTACAAGTTGTGGAACCAGCATTAGGACCATGTAGCCAAAGTAACACAAACTTGCATAGGCATTCTTCTTCTCCGTCAACAACCTTGTGTTCAGCAGGAAATACCTGCATAAAAAAGCACCAACTAAGATCCGCACAAAACATTAGCGAGACATTCATTCTCTAGTTGATCAACAAGCAGCAGAAACAACGAATGCTATTTCCACCACGACTATACAGAGATTCCATCACTATCAAGAATTCATACTTAAAAAGAGCCATCACCAACAAATTGTGAACCATAGCGACATAATTCTCCTTTGTCTTCTTCCCAGTAACCGTCTAAGTTCTAACCGACAGGGATTCATTACACTTAAAACTATCAAAGATAATAACAACGAAGCCATCCAGTCCAAGATTCAGTATCTTCTAAATCATCAATCTTCTTTTCCATTGATTCGAAGTCCAAGATCCCCAGAAACAGGAAAGAGGAACATAAACCACCAACAATTAGCCAAAAAGCGTAACCCTGGTACCCCCACTCTCTGTACCTACCGCCTCAATGACAGCATCGTAGAATCGAACGTCGTCCTCTCCAGCTCTGTGCGCGGCGCACACGCTCACCCCCTCGAAGGCTTTTCGGCACTGTCCGTCCTGAAGCTGCTCGGACGTCAGCCGGAACGTCTCCAGGAATGCGTCCAGTTCTCCGGAGTCCTGAAACGAACCGGCCGCCCGCTCGACCGTTTCGTTCGGGAAATCGACGTAGCTCACATTGAGCGACTCCCCGTCTAGGCGCAGCCGAACAGAATACCAGGCGTCATCCTCCGGGGATTGGTACTCGATCGCCGGCGGGATCTCACCGGCGAACTCCACGGAATACGGCGTTCCCTTTCGTTCTCCGACGGCCATCTCGCCAGAGCGCGGAAACCGCCGCTGGCTCGGGACAGTCGGTGGTTACTAGGTGCTGGACGCGGGATCCTCCCTTCATTTTGCCATGATTCGCAAATGCCACCATCATTTTGAATACGAACAACACTGCCACCGTCTCACACCCTACAATACAAGATACGCTTATTCGCTAGAACCCAACGCCGAGGGGCACTTGTGTCATTTCGACAATGACGGCGGACAGTCAGTTAAAAGCAGGAAATTCTTCTCCGACCCCGGACTTTCCATATAATTCTAGAGAAGGGACAGAACGTTTTACATAACTGCCGCTTCTTTTGTCAAATAAGAGATTGAAACAAAGTAAGTTCCCAGCAACACAAAAAGAATACCAAGTAAATCTCGCCGTTTTCAATTCTTAAGAATTTCACTTTCACGAAAGCCATAGCCTTTATACGAAAAGAGACTAAACACCAGCTTCAGCTTCATTGTCCACATGTTAAAATATTCTAAGAATTTTTTCATTGGTTGATTAGACAGAACAAGTATCTCCAAAATATACATTGCAAAGAAGAAGTTTCTGGAGGAAAAATGTTTACTAAACAAACAACGGTATATTGCAGCTCGTGATTCGTGAATGAATTGTTCATTAGAAGCTTCTCCTTGTGCGGAAGCTAGAGAACATAACACGAAACAAAGAGAAAACAGAGAAAAGTCTGTAAGAAAAATACTGCAAGCTCTTCACCTCAAGAACTTTAGCATCATAGAACCTGAGGTCGCCCTCTATGGAGGAGAGCGAACCGCAGACCATCATCCCCTCGCGGACTCTGTGGCACTCCCCATCCTGCAACTGACTGGAGTTTCTCCTGAACTTCTTCCGGAACAACTCCAGATCGGCATCATCCCGGAACATCGAGGAAGTGAACCTCTCGCGCACAGGGGGGTCAAGGTTGCAGAACTTGACGGTGAGCACCTCCCCCTGCATGTGCAGCTCCACGTCGTACCACGCGTCGTCCCATGCTCTGTAGTCGACCGTCATGGCGTCTTCAGCCGAAAGCTCGCCGGAAACGTCTCCCTCTTTCGCTTTTCAGACCGCCATTCTGAGAAGAGAACGAGGATGACTTGCTTTAGTATGTGTATAAGGTCATACAAGTACAACGACGACGACGACGACACATTGTTCATCACAGCGTGATGGCATTGTTAACATCTGGGAACCAAACGGCGTATTATTTTAATGGAGGACGCGACGTACCTCAACACGAGAGAATGTATCCTTCCATTTCAAGCGGAACAAAAACCACCACCTTGTTCTCTGCGATAGAATGCAAGAAGGGGATGCAGAAAAATGATCATCAGAATGTGTTGGAGCTAAGGATGAAGGATGCCATGGAGACCCTACAGGCAAAACCCTCGCACTCCCGCCATGAAACCCTAGAGAGGGAGAGAGAGGAGCCCCACTTTTCTTCCCTGTCTTCTCTCAAAATGGCAAACTGTCGTTTCACTATTATTGCGTATTTCTAGTTCTGGTTTATTTATATTCATTATAAGTGAAACCAAATACTAACATTTAAATTAAGTGCCTATCTTTTAACCTCTATTCCGACAACAGGCACATGTTTGTGAGTCAAATTCTTAGAGAAAGTTTTGTCCATTAATTATGTATAGACCCCTATTTAGTTTAATAGCAGCAACCGATGTAAAAAGCTTATCTGATAACTTACCGGTCCTAGAATATCTCCTTCAAGATCGATCAGGGTTTATAGTAAGGTTTAATAACATTGAGTATCTATATATAATAGCCTTCTATAATATAATGTTCATTGACTTTATGAATCTAGCGCTGGTCTCATCCACCTGAGTGTACTTCATTCTATGCTTTTTAGTAGCTTTCTTCAACTTAAAAGTCTTTAGGCCCACCACCCAATAAGGTGGTGATTTGCATTGTGTTTGCTTCCGTTTTTAAATAGTGTGTAACTTCTCAATTTGAAGGTAGAGGCTAATTTTGGGGTCGAATAAGCTGCATCAGATCAGTTCATTTAAGCTCAACTGATTTACAGAAATGAGCAGAGATTAAACAAAGGTGGAGCGAGCCGGTTTGGCTGAAGTGCCATCGTAAAATTATAGTACAAAGAGAGAGACCAATGAATTTTTAGTGCCTTCTTTTTCAAGAGGATGCCTCGTTTACATCATCTTCATTGCAAAGTAGTCCGTCTTAGAGATTTTTAAGGACAACCGGTCTTTCCTTTCTGCTACGTCTTGAAGAAAAGGGTCTATGAGGGTCAACAATGAAAAATAAGTCTTGTTGCTTCTCATGGGAAAACCATTTGATAACCCTTTATTATTAGTATTAATGGATACGTCTGTAGCTACTTGGGTGCTGGTATCAGTTTCTTTTCTTCTTTCTTCACAGATGAGAGCAACGTCAAGGACTCGTTTTGGGGACAAAACCACCTTGAAATGTAACTCTTGCTGGTTAGTTTTTTCTAAAAATACGGAAGACAGTCTGACAGTCTCTCTCTCTCTCTCTCTCTCTCTCTCTCTCTCTCTCCAAATAAGAAAAGTACAGAAGTAAGAAAAGATGAGGAAATAACTTTGACTACAAGTAAATATTTCAAATTTCAACAATTTTCATCCAACCGCCTATTTCTCGTGATGCATACAGTAGTTAAAGCAGCCAGAATTAAGATATTCCAATATGAGTCAGACTTTTTCATTCCTTCAAGAATTAAGGGTGTTCATGTGTATCATAAAAGTACAGGGAACTTCTAGCTACATACAGGTCTTCGCTCATAGCTTCACACTTGGATATAAGCCACAAGATCACTGACCGATGTACTTAAACATTAGTCACGTCAAGGCCTCAGCTAAGGTGCAAGGTTTAACACTTTTTGAAAAAAAAAATGAAATAAACATGTTCCAACCTTGGACGAGCATATGGAAAAGGGAGAAAACACTGTTTCCCATCTGAAAAACACCAACCTAAGAACTGTATACGATAGTAAACATTAAACGTGCGGCCCATGCTAAGAGATTCATGAAAATTGAAACGAAACCTCTATTTGAAATTAGATGCTTTGCCGAAGAGTAAAACTATCCACCCAAATGACGTGACATCTAATGGGTTGTTTCCAGAACAGGAACTGACTGCATCGTACTCATTTTGGGACAATTGATTGCAAATTTAACCATAAAACTGCATATTTTGGTTCTAGGGCATAAGCCAACAGAATTTCATTGATTTGTCATTGATCTATTCCATGATGCAACTAAGGACCTGTTATAATGGATAACCATAAGACCATAGCCAAGATCAAAGAGAGATATCTTTGCCAAAGAGGCCTGTAATTCCTTTGGTTGGATCAGCCTGCTTCACGATTGATTCCCCAACCAGAACCTGCAAGTGCAGAATACACGTTATTTTCACTATTACACTACTTATGCAGTTAATCACAGCCACGCAGAGTATGCAATCAACTGAAATTGGACATGGCATCTCTTGAGCACAGGTGGATGCAGACAGGTGCAAATGTGAAAATGCTCTTAAGAATATGAGCACTTATTGGGCTAAATATGCAAACCACGTCCAACTTGTCCAGCAATTGGATTCCTCTGTTCCCGTATCCAAAGTAGTATGACTTAGGTTGCTAAGTGCTCTTCAGAAACAACACACTCACGCTTTTGCTAAGCCTCGATGAGGAAAAAAATTAAGCACATGTCAGGTTAAATTTGTTTCTTCCATACTTGTGGCTGACATGGTCTAGATGAAAGACCCACCAAAGATAAGCATTTTTACGGACTTCAGGAAAGTCCATTACAGTAAGTCTTGAAACCTAGAAATTCACTGCAGTCTACATGGCTAATCAAATCAAACAATACCACCAAAGATAAGCATTCTTATGGACTTCTGGAAAGTCCATTACAGTAAGTCATGAAACCTAGAAATTCACTGCAGTATACATGACTAATCAAATCAAAAGATCTTGATTTAGCCAAGTCAATTAGCTGTTGTTCATATCTATTATAGGAAAAACAAGCTAACCGCCTCTCCTACTGGAGTTCTCTTAGATTAAAGCAGCTTTTTTCAAGAAATTGGTCAAGAAATATGGGCTAAAAGATTCAGAGATACCGCTTTTACTCCAGCATTCTGCACATATGCAATATCATCAGGGGTAAACAGCCCAGACTCCCCAACAACCTGCAGGATGAGCAGAGAACACATCAACAAGTTGGCCTCATTTCTTCATAAACCAATTTTTCTGTCATATCCATGAAAGATTATTGTAAGGCATATACATCGCACATGTATATGAATGTACATGTACGTGAATAAAGCAGCCAAATTTAACCAAACAATATGAAAACAAAATGGAGTGGAGGAACTCACAATTATATCCCTCTTGCGAATGACTTCACCACGTTCTCCCTCTAGGAGCCTCCTTGTATTACTGATATCAACCTCAAAGGTTTCTGCGCAGAAAGGAATAAGATGGATGGTCCCGATAAGCTAGAATTTCTTTAGAAAGTCGCATAACCAAAGGCATATAGCAGCCCACAACAGTTAAAGGATATAGAAGTGTGCATAAGTACTCTAATGAAATTATGAAACGATTGAGTTTGCTATCACCAACAGTAATATCACATAGCAATGGAGGATTAATATTTTAGTGGCTATAGTGACAAAAGCTAGAAGGGGAAATGCACAAAGATGCAATAGATCATGTAAATACCAGCTTCAACCCAAACTCAGTCACAAAATACTATTACAACACTCTGCTCCTCCAGTGTAGTAAAACATCGACTTTCCCTAATAGCGGGCTTCAGGACCATCAGCAGAGAGGACACAATAACATATCCTAGCGCCATGTAAAGGATGTCACAGTATCCTGGTGAGCTTATTAGTTTGCAGTGCAAGTCCCAAGGAAGTCACCACCACAGATAAAATCATTTTGATAGGAAGAAAGACATCCACTTTCAGAAGTTTAAGCTCTGGCCATGGTACTAAAATAAGTCACGTGCAATGAACTGAAGGCCAAGATTAACTAATCACTCACTAACATAATGTATTGTTGATTTCATACAGTCCCATCAGAAGTTCAAGGAATTATAAAATACAAAGCTAATTATGCAAGGATAACTCTGAATTTTGACACTAAGATATAAATCAAAGTTTCACCTATGCATCCCTTTCAGTGTTTTAGGCTTATCCGCATTCAGAGTCATTTAGATCTTTTTTTTCCAAATTACATCAACTTTTAATATTTAAAAAATTTGTGTCTCTTAAAGGATCATGGACACCGCTGACATTTGAACCACACATTCAGCATATTTTTCTTTTAAGTAGAAGTAGATGCATATACCAAGATCGCGATTATTGATTCCAATGAGTTTGATCCCATCTATTCCTAAGACACGGTCCATTTCCCTTTCATCATGCACCTAAAGAAAAACAGAAGCAAGATGTTAGAAAATGGCTGACCAAGCAAAGGCATATATAATATTGAACCATAGTCATCACAACAATGAATTAAAATATAACGGACACAAATGAGCAACAATTTAGCAAAGAACTTTTCCAACTAATAAAACAAAAACATGCAGCAATAAACAAAAAAACAAGGTGAAAAGACAAAAGGCTAATGCCCGTAACCATAAGTAGGCACCTATATCTACGAGCATTTAGTCTGGAAATAAGTTTTTTAATAAACTAAAGAAAGTCACCACCAGAACAAAGTCAGACAAAACTAATTAACTATCACATAAAACTCAACCCTAGCAAAAGCAAACAACAGAATAGGCTGTTTTCATGAACCTATTGACTGCAAGTGAACTTAGTTTCAATCGCAGTCAATTCCTGAAAAACCAGTACCAAAATGTGACCGAGCGTCCTAAACAAATGTGCTCTTTTATAAGGAACTCAATCAAAGTAAATAATTATACAAACCTCAACTAATGCCACCATGCCAAGTAGCCTGCATATCTTAGCCATAAATTTGATGTCCAGATCATGCAACACAGATGCAATCAAGAGAACAGCATCTGCACCTTTTGCTCGAGCATTATAAATTTGCCAAGCATCAATAATAAATTCTTTGCAGAGGAGGGGGCACTGGCAGATCTTGATTAGGTTAGTATGCAGAAAACTTTAGAGCACATTTGAGGCACAGATAAAATTCTACAAGAAGAAAGGAACACAATCTGTACCTTTATACCAGCATTGCGCACGGCCTCGAGATTATTAAAGCTTCCCTTCAGAAAGAGCAATCAATATCAGTCAATGCTCAATAACTTACTAAATAATAGTATTCACAGCACAATAGTCTTCAATGCATTTACCTGGAAATACTTCTCATCTGTCAGGACACTGAGACATGCTGCACCACCTGCTTCATAGGCTTGGGCTATTTGAACCTGTAAGAAATATTCAGCATTAATAGATCAAGAAAATGAGCATTATTCCACATGGGGACAGTATCTACCTCGCAAGGAGATGAATTTCAAACAACATGACATCATAGACTAACTGTTGAGCATTCAGCATCCTACATGTGATTTCAACACAGGAATATCCTACAATTTCGTACAATCAATGCAGAAGCCGTGAATGCACTGATGCTGCTGACATCCAGCCAATTTAGAATTCAACTAGCAAAATTCTGAAAAGTGAAAACGGAAAACTAAAAAGTAATGCAACCAGACAAATAAATAGATTTCTAGCTAACGGCTGAAACAATTCAAGAAGGAAATAACACAGCATGAAACAGTAAAAATTCAGAAAAGGCGCCTGAAATTAATTGGTCTACCATATGCCCGACAACAGAATATGAGAATATCAACAAATTAATTTTTTTAATGGATATGCTGCAAAAAATGGTGAAATTCCAAATCACTAAATTGAATTTCTTCTCAACTTATGATTCCCAGGATTGAGGTATTTGTGCCTGTTCCTGGACCATACAAAATTCAGTCAACCAGGGTTTCATTTTCAAAAATCACCCTCCAGGATTTAGGTGGAGCAAGTGTAGTTTTCCAAGATCAAATTATCTGTACCAGTTGACAACACGATATCTGGTAACCCAAAATGTTAAAGCAATTTATAGGAACTGTTTCAAAATCATGTTATAATAGAGAGTAGTTTGCAAATGTCTTAAATGAGAGAGAAGTAACATATTCCAGTATCTACTCTAAAGTTGCACAAGTTCTATATCATGCAGGCACTTCAAAATATCATACGACAAATATTATAAATTTACCGGGTTAAAATCATCTCGAAGCACTCCCCTGCTTGGAGATGCCTTCTTTACTTCAGCTATCAAAGCTGGCAATCCTGTCCGCAGATAGGATGCCCTGAGAGCTCCTACAAAATCTCTAGCAGGTGGTGCATTATCCAGTGCATTTCTTAAAGTGTCCAAAGGTAAGCTTTCCTTTAACTGGAAGAAATATTATGAAATGGTAAATATAATTCAGAAGCACATATCAAAAATTCACCTGACAATAAAAAAATTCACCTGGCAAATACAGAATTAAAATATATACCAGTGAAACTTCTGTGTCCTTGTGCCAGATAATTTCCTCCAGAATGTTCCTAGGAGCGGTTCCTTCGATGTGCAAATGAAACTCAGAAGGATCCACATCATGCGACGGAGGACCGTTCGGCCGACGTCTTCTTATTTTGATGCCCTGGTCAGTATACACATTACCTTGCTCACAACTCTCACGCCACTCTTTTAGTTCTGCAGGGGTCAATTCAAGGACACTCGCTGGTGAGAGAGTTGCATGCTCTTCCTTAGACTGCAAAATTCATGGCAAGAAGACAAGAAGTGAAACAAAATAATTATTAGAGAGAATAACTAATAACACGACCCCATTTAACTTCTGCAAAACTCTTTATATTGTATGTATTACAATTAAACAAGCAAGGATCCATCACTAAGATGAAGATTCAAAATGCAAAACCTAAACCCACGCAAAACTAATCTAAGTTGCCTTAATCAATCCGAAACAAGAGATGAGGTTGGAGTCGTGGATGAGACAACAGTATGAAGGGCATTTAGAAGCAAAGGGAGAGAAGGAGAATATGAACAGGAAAAGTGTACTAAAAATCAAAATCGATATGTGAGAAGAACAAGTTGTCTAAAGCAAAAGAGAAAATATAATTGCAGAAATTCAAAATTAAGCGGCCGACAAATGCAGATGGATGCCTAAAGTCTCAAAATAGATAAAATAAGCTACCTAGAAAGCTTCCATAACCACCAGATGCATCAAACTAATTGTCACATAAATAATCAATCCTACCAGGAAAAAGGAAAAAAAATAAGTTAGCAAGAAGTGTTCGCACTTTGAAGAGAAGCACACCGAGAACGTGAAAAATCACCAACCTAACCTACCTGAACAAATTCTAGACAACAAAAGAATAACCAGACACTCAAAAAGCAATATTTGACCGACGAAATCAGAACTTTTCT
The DNA here is from genome assembly GCA_011799765.1 of Nymphaea thermarum. Taxonomy (NCBI): domain Eukaryota; kingdom Viridiplantae; phylum Streptophyta; class Magnoliopsida; order Nymphaeales; family Nymphaeaceae; genus Nymphaea; species Nymphaea thermarum. The sequence continues at coordinate 130,726 of JAANDH010000363.1, forward strand.
TCTTCTCACCTGTTGAGCCCGCACATGCGAAAGAGACAACTTCCTGAAATGGGCTCCTGTCAGACCTCTAAAGCGAAACCTCGTCTGCTCGACGAAGTTGCTAGATTTAAGGAATGACCCCATGCGGAGGTGGACACCAGTTCCAGGCTTCGCGGCTATACCCTCCATTCCCATTCCTCCGCTTTAAAAGTCCGCCTTACCTTGCACCGATCCTTAACTCGCGAAAAAAAAAAAAACTTTCTCTCTCTCTCTCTCTCTCTCTCTCTCTCTCTCTCTCTCTCTCTCTCTCTCTCTCTCTCGCGCGCGCGCGCGCTCTGTGTGTGTGTGGACTGTGGAGGCAGAGAACCCCTGATATAGAACTTTCCACCTTGGCATCTTGTAGCAGAGGCAGACGATGTGTAAATGTCTGAGAGAGAGTCAACCAATTGGTGTGCCATTAAATAACCCGGCCAGTGCGGTGGCAAGTGAGGCACGTTGAATTCGGGAACTCGATCTTCTGCCATGCTGAGACTTTGAGACCGCCATTGTCCATTTTATTTTGCCTCTGACTCCAACTCCTCCATGGCGACATGCCGTTGCCGAAACGAGACACAAGCATAACTTTTCCTCGAATTTCTAGCGTGAGCAGGTTATTTTTCATTGGCGAAGCGTTCGGACAACTTCCAAGTAAACGGATTGAAACTAATTATGAAGCATTTTGTTGCCAACATAAAACTTCTCCCACTTTTCTATAGCACGAAAATAGATGACAATTTGGAAACGCTTATTACTGCAATACGCTTAAAAGGATATAACAAATTTTCATTTTAAATAGCAAGTAATCGCATCACATTTTCACGTTATTCAAGCAATATTTTTCCTGTAGCTTTTACGGAATGCCGACTTCGTAGCGCTATATTAACTGTAAAGTTTGCCGGAAACTGGAACTCCACATCTAAATGTCGATTTTACGTTGTAATTTACACAATTAGGTGGTAACCGGCTGAGCTAACCACCTATGCCGAACCGTGCGGGGCGAGCAACAAAGTCTCTACAGCAGGGTGCAGTTTCATCGTGTGAAAAAGAAATAGACAAGAGTAGCAACCTGCGATTTATGTCACGCAAATAGAGATATGTGACACGTAAAACTGAAGACAGAAGTGAGAAAGTTGAAGGCAATATAACACGTCCTTGAGATAAACAATGAATATCTCAAGCAAGCTTGCACAAGTGAATTTACGAAAGATGCCAACAAGAAATTGTAGTTCATGAAGAACACTGCGAACCCCATGCACTTTACGCCACATGTAATACTTCATATAGCCAGTATTCAAATGGTCAGCCATCGTCTCGGAAAATTACTTGACTGGCAACGTATAAGTTTACCAGTAGATTTTAACAATTAATTCAGAATGGTTCCTATATTACGGGGTCTTAATATTTAAAAGTCCATATCTATGTACACGTACCATTAGCTTGCCAATCCTTCCACAAGTAAACAGGCAAACGGGATACAAACAGCCGTCTAACATTGAATCCTCTCGGTTATGTTTTCAAGATAAATCAAAGTGCACATAACAGGTGTACATATTCAAAACCAAATAATCAACGGCGGGACATGGTGCATAAATTCAAAATTTAGAAAGAAAAAAAATCAAAGAATCAAAATTTATCATAATCCGAAATTTTATCAGATTTCAAAAGTTAACAGTCCTATCAGACTCATGGGAAGGACACGAGTAGTGTGGAGCAGAGAGCCAATCTTCCCGCTTTTACTACCCAGCAGGACAAAATTGCATTAAGCAACTGCGTACGCAAGCTACACATGACATGAATAAAATCAAGCAGCTGTTTGCTCTGTTTGCAATGCCTTCATTTATACCATGAATAAGCAACATAGACCATATTTCTTAACTCTCTTTCCTCAAACTTGCAAGAGCAACAGCAATCTCCGCACCAACACGAGCATTGTTTTTCACAAGTGCAATATCTGAAAATTCTGGTCAAAGAAGCACAAGAAAGAAATAATGAGGGAAAGATAGAGACTAGATGATTAACTCCTGTTTGGGTTAGTGTTCACTCATTCTTAAATATTAATATCCCAATTGAACCTGATCAGTAGAGATGCAACTAGCAATTATTTGCTAGTTCCAAAACTATGGTTGCTGGTAACCATGGGATAGCAAATAAGGTAATGTGTGGAAGCTGTAAATGAAGCCAAATGATTGATGGCCCTTTTGCTCATCCAACTTCAAAAGCATATTGGTTACCAATAAATGGAACAGTGTCATAAAGGATACTTGCAGTCAGTGAAGCTCCGCCGGTGAGTTCATTTACTCGAGCAAGTAGAAAGGGTGTTGCTGCATTGCCAACAATGTTCTTGTCCCTGCAAATAATCATTTCAAAAGGAAGAAACCACTTTTAGAACCTACCTATGTCAAAAGACTGATTCCAAGCAGGCTTGGTCACAGTATGGACTATGGAGTTTGATGTGCGATTACAAGGGTAATTTGGCTACATGTAGCAAATCCAAAATATTTTTATGACATATCCACACATAACTACAATCCCCAAGAACTTAAACTAATTAAGCTGAACAGTTCTGACAGAGACTCTCTGTGACAAGTGAAAAATAATGCTCAACGAGTAAAACATCGCACTCAAAGGGTTTCCAACTAGATTGTTATATTGGGTGCAATTCAAGAGTATCCGCATAGAAGAACATAAAAAAGTATCATATGGAATGACAAATTTTGGAAAATAAACACAAATAAGGATAACAGAAAATTTCAATAACGGAATCAAATTGACCATGAAACAACATTTTATTTGTGTGTTTTGAAAGTAATGGGTACCTTTTCTTCTTTTTCTTTTGAGGTATACTATATTGAGTCATCTAAATTACAATGAGATAGCTGTTAATCAGTTCATTTCATGATAGGTTCAACTGAAAAGGAAAAGCAATGATCAAGTTGAATGATGTCAAAATTGATCAAGTTGAGGGATTTCAAATCTTTTTAGTTTTTTCCTATTATATACTTTTCCCGATTCAGTTGTACATGAAAAAATAGTTTAAGGTGAATCTATGACAAAACTTCCAATATATACTTTGAGAAATCTTACATGATGACACATTAAAGAGAAGAAAGGATTATCTTTGCAAGTCGTGGAATCAAATTCAGCAGACAAAGTTGGATGAGGGGCAACCCAAACACAATAATACCTAGCTTCTTCAAGCGCTCTCTTTATTGCCAACTCTATCAAAGTGCCTGAAGCTGCATGAGCTTCTGGAATGGGAACCCCAATCAGAATGCCAGAGCCCATGCCAAGTTTCATGTTTTCATCTGCAGCCAATATTTCAAAGTCAAAAAGCAAAACCATAACAGAATAAAGAAAGAGATATGGACAGGAAAGTTGCAAAATCACGGGGTTGAGCACCAACCTATGAGTCTTGCACATGCCTCAGGTGTATCCACACGAAAAGGTGCCTACAAATTCAAAGAAAAGACACATTTCAGGGCTAGACAAGGATGCAGGTGTAGGATACGCATGACAAAGCAAAATCATACTTTGTATTTTTTGTCTATATAAGTTATATGTGTTTGTAAGCTTAAAATCTTATTATTGCTATAAATATATATATATATATATATATATATATATATATATATATATATATATATATATATATATATATATATATATATATATATAGTCTCCATAGGTGTTCTCACCGAGGTGGCACAGGTTCAGGGCAACCACAGAAGCACAAACCTACACCATGTTGTCAGAATATATTTAAAAAAAATGTCCTATTGGTTCAGCACAATTTGCTCTTGTAAATCATGAAAGCATAGTTTGTTCATCCCGAAACAAGGACTCTTAACATGGTAAACTACATCTGGTAATGAGACAAAAAGAAGAAAACCAAATGAATACACCAGCAGGTTAGTTCAACACATAGTCAAGGAAACACTAATGGACCCTCTTGCCAGATTCCATGTACATATTACTCTAGGAGTTTCTCAGAAACATTTTTCACATTTATAAATTTTGATTTTCTCAGGAAAAACTCAGAAGTTCATAAAATTAAAAATTATATAAATAATAATAGAAATTTGTGTTTTCTAGTAATTTTGTCATGAAGACATTAAAAAAACATCGAATGTAGTTTATGTAATTCTAAAGAAAAACAAACAGGGGAAAACATATGCTGACAATACATATGAACAAAAGGATTTTAAGCACGGAAAATATCAAGATATTTAATTTTTGTCAACATTCTGAAAATGTTGCACTTTTTTCCCGATAAAAATTCTACTTCTTTTTGGTGATAAACATGTCATATTTTCAATTTGCCAAAATGTGTGAGTGTGACTACGGTTTAACACTTTAACTAAATGGGCATCTCCTACAGAGAAATGCATGAATGAGAAACACAGGGTAATCACCACAAGAAATAGCATGCTCATGGTTAGCATTCTTCAGATTCTTTCACCAATTACAAATTTACCCAAATCGGTACTGAGTCTGGGACTCTGGAGTTTGGCAATTACTGAACTAAATGTGTTTTATTGTTAACCCTGAGCACAGTACTGAAACCTATGGACATGTTCATGATTGGGATTAGCTAGCACTCCAGAACACAATAGTTTGTCATCTTCACATGGTTCACTCATCAATTAAAAGATCCAGTTTTCCCAATCCAATGTAGAATATGTGAATGCCTCCATGAAGGACAAGACAAACATTGTCCATAAACTAAAAGAGTCGCTTGTGGATTCACATATGAACATTTATAAAAAAAAAAAATCTAAATTCAAGACTGCCTTGAAACGTCCCCATTTAGTAACTAAACTAATTGAGTCAAAAAGGATAAAACAGCCTAAAGTGGTCATTTAGATAAATTAAAAATAGTCGTAGGCAGCATATTGACATAGAGTCATTCAGAATCAGGCATGGATCCCAAGGGATAACAATTTCAAATTCTCTGATAGAATAATGATAAACTGTACATGGTTACACTATGAGCACTTTGACCGATGGCCACTGAGACATCATATCACGGCATTCAGTGACACCAAATGGGCAGTTACAGTGTTCAATAAATTTCTCACCTACTTATGTTTCAAAGTGTTCTGTCTTCTCGCGCAAGAAGGAGTCTGAATAAGTGAAAAGGGAAAAAAAAAAAAAGAACAGAATGTAATCAGATCTAAGGATTACAACCTGACAGCCACTTGATCCAACAAAAAATGCAGGAAACTCTTGGGTGTTGTATGCAGCAACAGTAACACCTTGTGTTTCCTACATTTACAAGAAGAAAGTCTCAGTATAATTTAAGAAGGTAAAAAGTCAGATCATAGACATGTTTATGGTTTGTACATGTGTGTGTATGCCTGTCTTTCACTTATATGTAATAAACAATAAATTTGCAAGAATAATGTACAATCAAGTTCTAAAATGGCACATACTTTCGCAAAAGATGTTATGGATTTTGAAATGCTAAAAAGCATACATATTTTTGTGAATTGTTCTGAACCAAGTTAAGCACAACCAAACAGTTAGACCTAATATGTGGTGGCAGATCCATTCAAGCTAGTTGTATCATATAGATATCACAGTTCACCATAACAGTCTTCCCCACACTCACAAACATGAATTCATGGATGTTCATATGTGCATACATGTAGCCAAGCATGCTATACCCAGTAATGCTAGAAACAAACTGTAAAACTACATAGACTTCGAAATGAGGGTCATGCAATTACTCATATCCACATCTATCCATTAGAATAAGTTAATGCTGTACATACCAAGTACTCGAGGGTCCTCGGGATGTCAAGAATTGATTTAACCCCAGCAGAGACAACTGCAACTGAAGTCCTTCCAAGCTCAGTTAGGTCTGACGAAATGTCCAACGCTACATGTATAATTAACAATACCATGAGTTTTGACATACCATCAACCTTAAAGATTCTCAAACAAGAAACCTCCAGCATAATTACTTAGTCAGAAGGATAGCCAACCTTAGGAAAAGAAAGTCTGCCTTTCAAACACAAGAAATCAAATTGGTAAATGCTAACCACTGAAAATGTGCCAATGACAGGAACAACAATACGATGTTGGTGTATCTCGTGCCAAAGGCTCCAGCAACAAAGTGCAAGATCCATAATCAAATTTACTGAGATGTAATATTCCAAATCATGAATCCATTATTTTTCCATGTGACAAAGTTTTGCATCTGTGGTAACATACATACACACACAGAGGGAGAGAGAGACTTACTACTTTCTCCATGCCTGTGTACACCTCCAATGCCTCCAGTGACAAAAACAGGGATGCCAACCTTTGGAGAAACTTGAACAAGTTTATAATATGAAATGTGCACAATTACAAGGTATACATGCAAAAGTCATAAGTTGTTAGTCATTACCTTTGCAGCAAAAAACATGGTTGCAGAAACAGTTGTTGCCCCATTACCTCCCGTTGCAACCTAGCAACCAAATACATAGCCAGGACAACAAAAATGTGAGTTAAGTAGGAAGGAAAGAACTGCTTCCTACTGATGCCTCTTATGAACTGTGAGGTTAAATATTACAGGCATTACATATTAGGTCCTGGCTGCAACTGCAGGAAAGTAATGAAAAGATTGAGAAAATCCGTCATTTTCAAAGCAAGTACATCATACAAATCCCATTCACATAGCAGAAGCACTATTCTCCAAGCAATAAACCTCATTCGCTCCATGCCTCGTCATCAGTCATCACCTGATGATAAGCTACACACTTCTGGGATTACAAGTCCTATATCCAGTTGTGACACTATTTTTACAACTGTATTGAGTAAAAATATGGCTTTTGAATAACTCAAAACGAGAGCTCAAGAGTGACAAGTTACTTGGAATGCTTTGGTTTTAGTTACTAAAACTCAACCCAGCAATGCCACTAAAGCAGCCAAAAGACAAAAAGAAAATATGCATCTCAAACAGAAACAGGAGACTAGGATCCCACTTACAATATAAGGGATGTCCCTGCGAGCAGTTTTGCGAACTTTAGTGCCAAGCCTTGCAAGTAGCTCCAACTCTTCACGGCTTAAACCTAACAAGTGGAAAATGCATCAAAAACCAGTGGTGATGACAACAAAACTAAAACAAATAATCAAGATATTAAGACATTTTATTTTTAATAGATCAAGCCCTAATCTGCTTCTGCTTGTACACATGAACCCACCCTCTCTACTACAATTTTCACTTCTTCAATAGAGAAATTGTGGTATACTCCTTAATATTTTCGTACAAATTGGGACCGTAAATAAAATCATAACAATGTAATAATATTTTTTAACAAAAAACGAGATTACTCAAAGGAATAGATTCAAAATTAAGTTCAGGAAAACAGGAACTGAAACTGAAAAGAATGTGAATGTAAAAACCATAAAATTTCCAAATTCATTGTTTCTCGGGAATAAATAAAAACATATCGTCGACCAAATATAGTATTAATTAAGTCCAGAACATACAAAAACCTACGTAGTAAAATTATATGTTTTTGATGACAGAAACGTAAAAGCAAATCATAACAAGGACAATGATTTAGAAATACTTTAAATCACCCAGTAGTACAACTGCTTATAAATTGGAATTTCAGAGAAGACCTATGCAAGGAACACCATTGAGTATGGCTATTGTTGCAGGAACAGCACCGTTGTCCAAGACAACTTTTTCAACCTCTATTGCAGTCTCCAAATTCTGTGGGTATGGCATCCCTGCATCAATGAGATAGCAAGAAATGAGCCAATGAAAAAATGAACTATTCAATTGTGAATGCTATGCACGAACTTCACGCATAGTTTTGCACCGTGAAGACTTCGTCAAGTCTCTTTTTCCCAAGTTCTGAAATGAATCCTCAGGCTTCCCAAGGACAATGTGCATTCTGAGCATGTAGAATAACAAGGATTTCATTCCACAACAATAACTAAAGTAACATAAAGTGAATATTCATGAAAATCTAAACGATTACGTAGCCCAAGAATACAAGGATGTCAACAAGCTTTTGTATGCTATCAGTGTACACGCAAAGCTCTGCGTCCTACCATGCAAGTGAATGTGACCATTCATTCCCAAACACTTGCAATGGAGATGCAACAGGACGAAGTTAGCCAAAGAAAATTCAGACTTAATTGTTGCCCACTAGAAAATGGGAAGACCAAACATGACTGGGCATGTAGGGAAGATTGCCAGCAGAAAGCTATTCCTCAAAGGAGAACCCAAATTAAGCGTATGCGATAACTCTATACTAAGTACCATGAGAAATTATTGTAGACTCCAGGGCAACAACTGGAAGACCCCGTGAGATGGCATCAGAAACTTTTGGTGCTATCTTTAACTTCGCGCCTCTTGTGTTAAAGTCCACAACCTGTGAAAGGGAGACAAGAGAGAGTCATTCACTATAATCACAAGATCCAATGTATTGTTGCTCCAGAAACAGAACATCTGAACAGAAAAGAAAAAGAAAAACGTTGAGATTATGAGCGAGGGAAATCGGAAGAGAGAAAAGGAGGAGAAAGGCGGAACTGCTACTCTCTCTTGCTGGAAATGAGCGGCGACGGTGGCGATCCTACAGAAGGACGAATCCATTTTCCCAATTGCCGGATTGACTTCGGGTTTCGGAAGAGGTCGCGGCCTACGACTCGTGCATTGCGAGAAAGGTCGAAACCGGAAATGACACTTCTCTCGCGGGAAATATGTTCTCCCCGAAGATTCCCGCGCACGGGTTTGAGCGCGGGGCAAGAGTTTTATCGAGGGCCTTCTTGGGGTTTATGGAAATTGCTTCTATCGGGCTAATTCTTGTCCGATTAGTTTTGGAAGGAAATGAATAATGGAAAATAAAAAGAAACAGTCAATGCCAATGTTAAAAGAAGGAAATAAGGTGGTGCTTGATGGGTTCGGATCTTAGGGTCCGTTTGATTGTGGGGTCAAATTTAACGTGGTAAATTTATTATGGTACTCAAAAAAATGATCAAGATAATAATAGGAATGAAAATCAACACCAAGCTGCTGTCAACAGAACAAGAAATCGATACCAATAGCAGATCTACTAAACGATTGAATCTGGTTTTCACATGAAGGGAGAGGCGAATCATGGATAAACAATTGAGGAGACGACTTCAACCCATTCAAACTTACCAAACAAGTGATCAATGGAAACAGATAGGAATATGATACGAGCCAGCCTAGGAGCCCGTCTAGACAAGACGCCAAAGGCAGCTACAGTGCCTACAGTCTGCGTCCTATCATAACATAAGCATTACCATTATTGTTCCCTTTTGTCCTATAGAAAAATGCGAGAAACAAAAAAACAATTCCAAAGATACAAGAAATTAACAGAAAAGGGATGAGATTAAAGTTAGCTCAGCCGGGAGACAACAAGGCACGAGCGTTGGAGGGCAGAGGGGAAGATTGGCTTTAAATGGGAAGGAGGGCAGATGGGAGCGTTGCGTTGCTGCGTTGGAGGGCAGAGGGGAAGATGAGCTTCAAATGGGAGGAGGGCAGATGGGAGCGTTGGAGGGCAGAGCGGAGCTTGGATCGTGAGAGCGAGGAAGACGAGGGTTGCCGTCGACTGGAGGAAGGGTTGGCATCGAGGATTGCGAGGGAGGAAGGGTTGCCGTCGACTGGAGAGGTGGAGAGGAGATGAGTGAAAGAAACGAGGGAAGAAAAAAATGGAGCGGGTTGAAACTTCACCCGTTCAAAAGAAGAAAAACCGGTGAAGTTTTACGACGTTTGTGGTGGGACGGGCGGGTGGAATTTCACCCGCCCGTACACATTTCACCCGTTTCTCCCTTTTTACCCGGGCAATCAAACGGGTCCTTAGTGACTGATTTGAGAGATTGTTTCAAAATCAAGTTATGAATCCAAGTTGTGTTTGATGTCATTCAAAGCAATGAGGGCATTTGGCCGAGAGAAAGTTGTATGCGCCGTGTGCAATAGGGGCAGAGCCAGGATTTTTTTTAGACTCGAGCCAAGACGATTCACGGGTCGGGCCAGGGTCCGGCCAAGAGGAGCGACAGTTGGGCTAGATCTTTTCAATATCAAAAAAAAAAAATTCCTGCGCTCATGTGGGCCATGGCCCGAGTGGGCCGCCCCCTCCCTCCGCCCCTGGTGTGCAAGGTACGTAGTAAGGAAAGGAAATGATATTTTGATATAATGTTTTGTAAATAAATGTCGTTTTAATATTTTTTTTACTTTTTTTATTTTTATTATCATCCTTAAGAATATAAAGTATAAATTAAAAGTATTTTAGTTATTAGTCATATTAGTGCATAAAAATTCATACACAACTATAAGGCTTATAACCAAGTTCACATCCCGCCAGTTCTCTTCGAGCACGTGCTGTCTTGGCTCCCCTCAAAATTTAAAAACTTTAAAAATTTATATGTAAATGTAAAAAGGTTTTAGTTTAATATATATAAAACAAATAAAATTTTCTATTCCGCCTCCTCTAACAAAAAAATTTCTGGTTCCGAGCCCGCTAGCGGGGTCGTCAATTTTGCATTGATAGCGATTACTAATGATCCTGAATTGGCTCTAGTGCATGAATTTTTTCCTTATAAATACATGTTTGTAACCATGGAAGCAAATATCGGGATGATTCCGAAGATGTCATAGCAACTACTTGAGTTCTTATCCGACCCAAAGAAATGACGGGATTTTATATGAAGATTGACAGAATATTTGAGTGAAAAGTTTGGTTAAGCATTTAAGACCGTCGGCACTGATTCCGTGGGCGAAAGTTATGAAGTTGGGAGGACGTTATGAGTTTGAATGCACGAGGAGCGACGTTGAAGCTGGGCGCACCCTAAGGTAGTTATAATGGCGCCCGGTAGCTACCAAAGGCCAATAAATGCAGGCAGCGGCAGAGATCGAAGGGCCGACTCCTAATAATGCGCTGCCTCCTTAGACCCTGCTTCCCACTTTAGCAGTGCGATGATTCAAAATTTAAAACCTAAAAGTAATTTAAAAGTATAAACTGTCATTATACCAAAAACCATGCTTAGTGCCTCGTAATCTTCACCATCCAATCTCCATAAGATCGATGGCTCATATGATTTTCATTCAATATGATAGAGCCGTTTGATGGTCTAGAAATATATTTCTAGAAATATATTGCTGAAAATATGAGAAATTAAAAAATGGAATGAGACCACGGCGCGTGATGACGCACAGTCTGCATTGCGTGAGGACAAAGACGTAGAGGGCTGTGGCTGCGAGAGGCGACTGAGGGAAGAAGCTAAACGCGCGACCGTGCCCTAACGGTCGCTTAAAAATTTTTGAAAAAAAAAATCCGTCTCTCTAGGTGGAAATTTTTTTCTGGAAAAAAATTTCCGGAATCGACCTCAACGGTCAAAAAAAATTTCTTGCATTTGTTAGGATGGAAAATTTTTGAATATTTGAAATATTTTTCTCAGATAACAGTCTTTTTCCGGCATAACAAACACCCCCTAAGGGTATAGTGTGCACATATATATATATATATATATATATATATATATATATATATATATATATATATATATATATATATATATATATATATATATATATATATATATATATATATATATATATATATATAAAGAGAGATGAAAACTTATTGAAGTGTGGGTTGAGTCGTCCTTATTTTGTGGGGGGAGCAACTTATGGTACAACCTTGTCTTATACTTGTCTGCCCGATCATTGGCAGTATCTCATCAACAGAACGCTCTCTTACAAGGAAGGGGCATCTTCTACATTCATATATTTATTTGCAACCGATCTAGCTTTTTATTTTTCCTTTTCTTCTTCGTTTTCTAGTTGCCTTTCAACATTTGCAGTATTCGAAACAGTGCGTAGGTGTTATCTTTTTCTACATGACAATGATGGAACCAAGCGGGTCTCTGTCAGCACCAGCAATATTCAAAGCAAATGAAGACGGAAAATCTATGGGCAACTTCTTCTACCCTCATCTTTTACTCCTTGTTTGATATTTCCGTGCCTCGTATCTTTAGTCATTTCCTGCATGTCTCTTATTGTATCTTTCTTCGTTGTTTATTATTTTTTGTGACCTGACAAATTGTTTTTTTACGCCATGAGGGGTGCGCATCCGTTCACGGGTGGTGTATATATATATATATATATATATATATATATATAATCTATGGGCATATATATATATATATATATGAGCGTTGGAATATAATTAGCAATATGTAAGTCTAAAGTTTGATGGAAAGGTGATTATGACACCCACAATGGACCACCGCGCAGGATGATAACTAATGATCTGTCACACCTTCATACGACTTCAGTTTTTAAAGCAAACACCCTTTATATATTTCATAAAATCAACAAAAAGGGGGAAAAAAAAGATAATTCATATGAATAAGGCTTCACATTTTTCTAGATACCAGAAAAAGAGGCCCACAAAAAAGGGGCAACCGCGTGCACAATCATAACTCACATATAAATGATCAGACCAACAAACACGGTATGGAAAACTTCGCCTGTTTCTTATCTAAAGAAACAACTTGGAAGTGTGTGATTAGGACGCATCGTTACAAAGACAAATCCAAGCGTTGTGTTTCGATTGTTTTATACCTCCACATGGGACCAAAGAATGCACTTTAACATATTTTAAGCCATCATGAAATACTTCCGTGACCATGTAATTCTCTTGCCCTTATACATCTAAAATTGTACCTAAGTTTTCAATTTTCTTTTCATTTAATTTAGTAAGAGAAAATTGTTCGTGGTTGAGAGATTTCACCGTTCACCGGAAGCATAAAACCCTCAAGATCATTCCCAAGACTTCATGGTTTTAACCACGTCTGCATAAAACCCTCAAGGTCATTCCCAAGACTCCATGGTTTTAGCCGCGTTGGCTTCCCCAAGAGCACCAATGCTATTGGGGTTCAAACCAGCGACTGTCGGCCCACCAGCCATTGACCCGACCACATGCACCAACCCCTCTGGCCCAGCTAAGTTTCTTGTAAGACCTAAACTCTCATAAATTGATCTGTCTATTTAGTGGCAGCCACGTTTGACTTTATATATATATATATATATATATAATATATCATACATACAACTTAATTTATTAGATATCGGTAGCCTTTTAAATGTAAGACTTCTAGTATTGATGTCCCCTAACAACAGTCACGTGGTCAAAGTAGGTCTCGGACGTAGGCTTGTAGAGGGAATTTGAATAAAAAATATATATTATGGTTTTCAAGTATGTGTTCTGAAAATATATGTTGTAAAGAACATTATGCTTTTCTTTCACGAAACTTGATGTGATTATTGATATTATTTCTAAGTCCAACGATCAAACACTAGACATAGACGCATCCTGTTTTTGAAAACACTAATAGAATACTTTTATTCTAAAACATGCATCTCAAAAATAGAATTTTCCTTTTAGTGTTTACTTTAATGAAATTGACTTTCAACCTAAAACCCCAATTCTAGTATGCCCTTGTATTTATATGGTTTTTTGGTTGTTTCAGAACTTTGGTGGATACGTGATATATCTTTACCATTTATCATTTGCAGTATAGAGAAATAACAAAGTCGGAGACTCGGAGGGAGGTCCTTACTCCTTAGCATGGAGCCGAGGGAGATAAAAAATTCAATTCCGTCTTTGGGATTTTTTGGCGCAAAAAAATAATCTCATCAACGAATGTCATTTGCGTCATTTCGACAAAGTGGAATACAAAATTTATCCAATCTCTCTCAATTTTGTTTTTTCTGCCGTCTGTCGACAAGACAAAATCACCTCGCGTCAGAATGGATGACGATTACGCCCTCATGGACTGACAAGTTTTTCAAGTCTGCCATTCTCCTCTCCTGCGAGCCTGGGAAACACTTTCCGAGCCCCTGGATTTTCATGCCCCTATGGAAATAGATTTAAACTATAATCACGAAAAACACGTTTGTATAGATTTAAACACAAAAACTTCAAAACTAAACAAATTTATTTTTTTTCATTTAAAACATTCTTTTAAAGACTGTTTATATTTCTAAACATCAAAAGCTTGAGTAGTGGGTCTCATTGGCTCGAACCAAGAAGGTAGTTGGTACGCCAAACACATACATTCTCATTCCATCCATCACTTTTCAAACATGCCTAAAACTATGGAATCAGGAGCGGAGCAAGGATTTTTTTTTTTGGTGGGTCGGCAGTCCGACCTCCGGATCCGAGTAAGGCTAAACTGAATTCTAATACAAAAAGATACATTATGTAATTAAAAAAAAATATTTGTTTCAATGTAAAAAAAAAAAAAAATAGTTGGTTGGGGTGGGGCCATGGCTTAGGCGAGCCCCCCTTCCCTCCGCCCCTGCATGGATTGGAGTCCCCTAAAATTAAATTTATGGTTCACTTTTTTTTAGTGAGAAACTCTTTTGAGCACTAGTCCACATAATTGAAAATCAAGTCCATGTTTCTACAGTTACTTTCTTTTCTCATCTAGTTACTCCTTGGAGGAGAGTTACTAGAAAAGCAAGTCCACCTTCGCATGCTTTTCTTACCAAACACTTTAAAGAGGAAAAAGGCACTTTAACCATCCACGACGTGTCTATTGACAGAGACCAAAACCAGAGTCCTTTCCCCAAATATGCCCTTCTATTGTGGCCGTTGGTTAGAAATGAACATCTTGCCTACACCAGCCTAAGTTTGTTTGTTCATTTATACATTTATATATGTATATTCATATAAGCTGGAGCCTGGTTCAGCTCAAACTCACTCTTTAAGCTTGTGTCACTTGATCCATACATTTTTTTTTTTCCTTCTTTAAATGAAAATGAAAAACACAAAAGGTATCAAAATTTGACGAAATTACTAACGTATGCTTAAAGATCGACAAACAATGAAGACACGTGCTTAGGCAAGCTCATATAACTCAAACTCGAGCTCGACTTGCTTATTAAATGAGACTCATATGCATACATATTCAATATGCCAATAAAAAATGATTCTAAGGAATCAATATGTGCTTCCTTTAGTATGTCAATAAAAAGATTACTATAAGGAGTCAATATGTAAATAAGGTGATGCACGGTGATTTTACTGTGCATGAAGGAAAACTTACCGTTTTTGTACAGCTTTTCATTTTCGAATCAAACAGAAGGATAATTGCCTTGCCGAATTCGATGGATCAGGGTAATTTTACATTGGAAAAAAGTCCGACCCTGTCATCAAAGTGAACCTAAATAAGTGTCAGGTTAAGTAAAATTCTCCTACAATAGAGTACGTACCAAGCCTTACAGGAACAGTATTATAAGAGAAGGTGCCAACAGCAAAATGACGGAGTTGGAGGCTTTGATTCCCTTTTGTAATTCAAATTTTTATTGAGTGGTGGAGCCACATGTGATGAAGGTGTCCCAATGAAATAGTTGGATTCAAAATTGACAATATCAGATCAGCCCTTAAACCCCATCGCATTAAGATCTTGTTTCTTTTGCTTTTCTTTCTAGAACGGTTTCCTACTTACACTAAAATCTTCACAACTCAAATTTAGAAACTCTTAGAAAAATGACAAACACTTGAATAGGACACATTTTGATAAGTTCTCGATTGAAACACACTGAATGTGATAAATTTTGTAAAAAATATTTATATTTATTCACATTTAAAAACAACAACTCTCCGGTTTTAAAGATGTTCGGGTCTGAGATCCAGTGCCGCCTGTTGTCCATTTAACTTTATGTCTTTGTCACTTGACACCAGTCTTGAATCTGGATATCCGATTAAAGGGAAGCTGAAAGATCCGAACCAAATACAAGTGAATTCACAATCATTAGTGCATGCATTGGTGAAATCACGAACAATGGCACGACCGTAAGACTTCGGCAAGTTGCGGGCAAATAACAAAATCCGGGCCGTTCATGACCGTCCTCGTAGAGATGGGACATTTTTGGACGGTGGAAAAAAGAAAAGCAAAAGGGACCGAGAGAAAAAAAAAAAAAAAAAACACATAAAGAACCCTAAAGTCGCTTGCCACTCTTTGAATCTCTCTCTCTCTCTCTCTCTCTCTCTCTCTCTCTGTGTCGAGACAAATTCCGCCGGTCGCGGACGGAAAACCGCTGACGGGCGGCCGGAATCCCACCTGAGAAACCTTTTCGCTCCAGAACCTCCAGGGACCACGTGCTCGAAGCGGTTTCTCCGGAAGCTTGCCTGGAAGGCTCTTCGAGTTGCGGGTTAGAGTGGGAACGAGGTGATCGAGCTGGTCTTTGGCTGGTCGCTGGCGGTGGAGCGGTCGGGTGACGTGTACCGTGCCATACTCGCCCGATCGTTTCATTCTCGCCGTTTTAGGCACCCTCTTTTCCCGTCTCCGGGTGTTTTGGGCGGTTGACATGGACGATGATCAGCACGGATGAGCCCTGGGGAAAAGGTGGAGTTCTGAGGAAGTGAAAAGGCTTTTCCCGTCCGATTTTCAATTTTTGAGGTAAGGGGTGAATTTTGGCGTTCCCTTGATTTTTTTGGATATTCGATCATTAACTTCCTTTGTTCTTCATCATTCTGAAATATCTCAGCTGCAGTAAATGTAAGATTTTTGCATCTTCGTTGCTTTTTCTTTCCTGTTTCGTGCCGAAAAATATAAATTTGTTGCATGTTCATTTCGCGGATTTTCCGGCCGTTTCGGGGACGGTCTTAATGTTGAGGCGTCTTATCGTCCAGCCAGTCGTTTGACTGAGGTCAAATCTGCCGGCGTCCCGGTTAGCTTCGCTTCTTCCTCGCCCTTCCTGGTTGCTCAAAGACCATGGCGTCTCTGTTACGTTTGTCATCCTCCCCGACCCTCTTGGTGCTGGTTGGCATGACCTTTTGACGACACGGAAGGTTGAAGCGCAAATGATTTGTTGATGTCTCGTTTGAGTCCTGCCCGGAAGATCGGTAGCGAGCTTTCGACGTCTCAATTGGGAGTCGTCTTCTTGTGTTAACTGTTAGGTGCCAACTTAACCTTTAGTTGGTAGCATCTTTTTGCCGTTCCCCATGATGCTCCTATGTTTGAGAAAATATGGAAATTGAGAATTTATCTCATTTTATTTCATTTCTTCCTGGGCTATGCCGAGGTAAATCTTTCCGTCGCTGACCATATGTTAGTGGCCGGCGGGCCACCACTTGGTTAAACCTTTGACGGTTTCCCTCTCCTCACAAACGAGTACACCCGGAGTGTCGTTCGAACTGGTGACGTATCTCTACTGAGGTTTACCAGATGAACAACAACCCTGGGCTTGTGGGCAACAGCCATAGCTGGGAAGTTCCACTATGGGGACAAAGTGGCTCATAACTTGGCTTAAGTTTGTGGACAAGTAGGTTTAGCCGATTATAACTTTCCTTGAGATTGTATAGGCAAGCAGTTTTCGTGGACGACAAATATGTATATATTATTCAGTGCCCGCACGATTCCGTTCATGACGAAGAAAGAATGCAAACAAGTTGAACTATAAACAGTACCGGGACGTCCTTCAGCTATCTGCAAGCAAGCAGATGCAGTAGGTCGAAGTTGGCTACCTACTTCCACAGGAAATGGGACACTTGACATCATATACTCAAATATGTGAATGTGAAAACTAATAAAGGAAGAACTTCAGTTCCAGTTTTCTGGGAGGTTGGCACTAGGAACTCAATATCCTCGTCGATATTGAGCGAGGAGTGTCTGCTATGGATGTAGGCTTACTTTTGCATGGAATAGTTCTTGCCTTTTACATTCATAGTATGCTTCTGGCGGCATAAACTTATTGTTTTTGCTATCAGGGGCTGCTATCGATCGAAATGCTTGATGGATTATTGACCAGGACCATGAAGGAATAATTGGTTTGTTTACTGAAGAGCATTCCTTTGGTGGGGATAGACGGTTTCTTTTTAGGTTGGAACAGGGAATACTGTTGCGTTTCTTTTATTCAGTAACTCGAACATTATGAACTGTTTTGAGTGCTTGCTACGTAAGTCTTGGAAATCTGACAAGACATTCTGGTACTTATCATGATAAACTACGTTAGCGAATTTCTTAGAAAAAGTGTAGAGAAAGGTAGACCGTTGTGAGCTTAATTAGCTTGCTATTTTAACGGCACTATTTTTTTTTTCTTGCTGAAGGTAATTAATTCTTCTCTCCTTCTGAGACGTCGGGGATTTCTTTATGATACATTCTTTTTTATGTTATATGAGATGTTCAATTTTACTTATTATAAAAATGTGATTAAATTCAAAAAAATGTTTAACTGCTTATAGTCCCCATCCTTCTTCTTGTTCCTCTTGTCTCGCTTCTAACCTATGATTATGCTTGCAGAATATAGTTGCTTTTTAAAGCCATAAGGCGAGGATGGTTGTTAAAGCACGTCAAGGTGCTAACGATTCTGCCAAAGCAGAGGTTGGCGAGATCGACACCAGTGCCCCTTTTGAATCCGTTAAAGCTGCTGTCACCTTGTTTGGTGAAGGAGCACTTCCTGCAGAGAAGCTCACCGAAAAGAAACTCAAACCACCTCATCTCGAGGTATGTCTCGATTATAATATCTCGTATATTTTATGTAATTATATAGATCAGTCATTTGATAATATCCTAATTATGGAATTATCTCCACAGTTTTCAGTAAGATGTTGAAACCGCAAGGTTTGCATGCAAAAGTTTTTAAATTTATAATTTTTTTCAAATGATAACCAACCATGAGAAGAAGTATTAGTTTAAGCAACAAAGCAGTTCAACTTATGAACTTCAAGTAACATTATGTTCATTAATAACCTCGTTCTTGCCTCAAAAGCCACTGGTAGTTATGAATTTTTTGTTGGATTTTGAGCAGAAAAGGGTTTCAAAGGAGAAGCAGCTTCACTTGGCGCAGAAGGAACTGAACAAATATAAAGAACAGCTACAGAGTGCGGAAACTACGAAGGCCCAGGCCCTTGATGAACTTGAGAAGGCAAGGAAAGCTATCAGCGATCTGACTGGCAAACTAAATTGCATAAATGAGTCCAAAGAATCCGCTACCAAGGCAACCGAAGCATGTAGGCTTCAAGCCAAAGAACTTGAAGCTGCAAATTCTGGACATCCTGTGAGCAATGGAACTTCAACACAAGCTGCCTTGGAGGACGCACGAGAACGTTATTCAAGTGTAATTAATGAGCTAGATGGAGCTAAGCAGGAACTGAGAAGAATGCGGCAAGAATTTTCTGCATCAATGGATGCCAGGGCTTGTGCTATTCAGCACGCAACGGATGCAGCTCAAGCCATTCAAACCAATACAGAGCTCGCCCATGCACTCACGAAGGAGATTACTGCTGCTAATGATTCGCTTGCCCGTGTCAAGCATGCCCATTTGCAAGCCTTGGAGGAACATACTAATATCATGAAATCTGCCGAGGAATGCTCATCTGATCCAGCCACTGAACAAAAGCATAAGAAACTCGAAGCATTGCAAAAGGAGCTTCTATCTGAAACTGCAGATGGCCTTGAAGCCAAATTGACTGCAAAAATGGCTGAAGTAGGAATGCTGCAGAAGCAGCTCGCTTCAGTCAAAGCTTCTCAATTGGATTCTTTGGCGAACATAACCGCCGACCTAACTGAAGCAAAGGGTGTTCTCTACAAAGTTGCAGAAGAAGAACAAGCTCAGAGAAATTTGCTGGAGTCATTGAAGGCAGAACTCGAGAATGTCAGAAAGGAGCACAAAGAGTTGGAGGCAAAAGAAGCAGAAGCTGAAAATATTGCTGCAGAACTACACGTCAAGCTTCAAAGTGCTCGGGCCGAGCTTGATGCAGCACTTTCTTCTGAAGCCAAAGGAAAGGGTGCTTCTGATGAACTTTTGTCAACCCTTGAGCAGCTATCTTTGGAGACCAAAGAAGCGAAGGCAGCGGCAGATCAAATGAGGCTAGAAGCTGAAGAGCTGAAAGGGGAGGCAGAGAGTATGAGATTGGCACTTGAAGAAGCAGAGAAGCGGCTGAGGGTTGCCTTAAGGGAGGCGGAAGAAGCCAAAGCAGCTGAAGCCAATGCTCTTGATCAGATCAACCTATTGTCTGAGAAGACAAAGGCTGCCCGCGCATCAACGTCAGAGCATGGAGCTAACATCACAATATCGAAGGAGGAATATGACTCTTTGAACGGGAAGGTGAACGACGCGGACAGTCTGGCTGGGATGAAAGTTGCTGCAGCCATGGCACAAGTGGAAGCCGTGAAAGCTAGTGAGAAGGAGGCATTGCAGAAGCTGGAATCGATTAGGAAGGAAATGGAAGACACCGAGGTGGCAACAAATGAATCTAACAGAAGAGCGCAGATGGCAGACGCTGCAAGGAAAGCGGTTGAAGGGGAGCTGAAGAGGTGGCGAGAGCGTGAACAGAAGAAGTGGGCTGCTGCAGAATTGCCCCCTCAGGCGCCAGTGATCCAAAATAAGCCAGACGATGTGGGCAAGGTTTTGGTTGCGGCGCCAGCTCCAGGGGCCACCGCGAAAGTTCGCTGGTCTGAAAAAACAGTGAGCAGCAATAACCGGAAAATAGAGCGGTCGTCGACCTTGAAAAAGATGACGTTCTCAAGCTTCAGCGGCATTTTCCACAAGAAGAAAACTCAGGCGGAAGTTGGGATGCCATCCTATCTTCCTGGTGAAAAGGTCATGTAAGGTGACGTTGCACATATGTCCGGCAATAATTTGTGCTTCTTTTTTGTGTTCATATGCATTTTGGTGGTGAGCTATTTACATGCACGTTTGCTGCTTTTGGGTGTGTATAATCTTGAAAAGTTGAATGTAGCATATTTTGAATGTGTATACAGACACTCTTACATCTGGCCACGTCGTTGTTTCCAACTTCTAATATTCGCGAGACAAGAGTGTCTGTGGAATGGACGGGCTAAGGAAAGAAGCATAATAAGAGAAAGGGTTGGATGAGAGTTTCCGCAATAGATACGAACCATCCTGTCTTGATCATAACTGAGATACGAACCATCCTGTCTTGATCTTAACTGATTTATCCCGCAGATTTTAGCTGCAGCCAATGTCATGGGAACGACTTGAGTAGAATTTGAACAACCAACTTGTTCCCAGATGATTTTTGTAGAACTTGAACGACCAACTCGTTCCAAAATGATAAGTAAATTTGGGTCAAACCACGCTTGATAGTTCGGGTTCGATTGTATCGGAAATAAGCAGGATCGGCTGACATCATAAAACGGCATAAAAAGCTTCTAACATTTTTTATGGCAGAAATGATTTTCAACCGGTACCAAAACAGTACAGAAGTGAAAAAGCATAGTAACGAGTGAACACATCCTTTGTAAGAGATCGAATTGGTCATCTTTCGAGCGAAAGGGCATCTTGTCCACAATAGCATGTCCAAACTCTCCAAATTCTTCAAAGGAGTTCTTTGTTGCTCTCTTGCATTAAGGACTAAGGGCTGAAGGATAATTGCCACAGAGAAACATAAGGCATGAATATATGCCAAAATTTCAATTCCACAAATTTTACAGATGTTGCAAATACAAAAAATGCTGATACATGTCTTCCAAAGGAAAATGTAGCGGACTTCAAGCCCTCCCCTGCGAACGGCGAAACAGAGGGACAAGACGGCTAGGAAAAAGGCTGAGGCGGGAATAATGTAGCGACCATGCCGTCCACCCTAAGAACGATGATGCAACGGACAGACCCTGGAAAAGGCTGAGGCGACAGAGGAAGAACTCACATTTACCCTCCTTGTGTCGTCAGCAACGCATAGCCCAAGACAGGACAATGACACCACCAATCACGAGCAGCCTTGCTCAGATAGCCAGCAGAGCAACAAAGAGACGAACAACAAAAAAAAAAAGAAAAACGTTACCTGAACGAAGACGGATCCGCCTGAACATCATAGAGGACCATTGAAAATATAAAATCAATCTTGAAACAAAGGAACAAATAGCTACTGCTTTAAGACGAACTCATTTTTTTGTTCAAAAAGTAAGACTACGTTTTTCCCCATAAAAACTGATAAATTATGCAGCTAAACAACAACCAGGCCTTTTTAAGTTGTCAGGTAGAGAACCAGACTCCAATACGCTCAACTCAGGCTTTGAGCTTAGTCGCTGCCTACGCGACAGAATGCCAAATACAAGACGAGCTGTCCTAGAGCAACAAGGAACAACCAAACCATCGAAAGAAATTGGGGACCTAACTCCTAGGAACCCAGTAAATGAAATCCAGGCAGACCCATATTTAACTACAACAGAGTAGCAGTCTGGACTACGGAATAAACAAACCAAAACAGAGTTCCAATTTACAGTACGTAACATGAACTTGAATTCAAACCAGACAAACAATGGAAACCATATTAGGGAAGGATTGCACAAGTTTAAACGGCAAAACATTTGTCTCAGACATCCAAGGAAGAATTAGCAGCACAAGCTCTCAAGCCTGGCGAAGGCGAAAGCTCTTAGACGGCCACTGCGAATGTTTTGAGAAACAAGCCTTTGGAGTTGTCATCATAGACAATACAAATGAAACACAGGAGAATCTGGCTATCGACCCAATTTCATGTTTTCTGACCTACACCTAATGCAAGAATCACGCCGCGGTCTACACACGGTAAATACAAATCGCTAAGTAAAAAAAAAATATTAACAGCAGCAAGACAAAGGAAAGGTTCATTCATTAATCTAGAAACAAATATCAATCAAGTCTCAGACATCCAAGGAAGAGTTAGCAGCACTAGCTCTCAAGCCTGGCAAAGGCGAAAGCTCTTAGGCGGCCACTGCGAATGTTTTGAGAAACAAGCCTTTAGAGTTGTCATCATAGACCTGGGAATTTCAGCTCCTAGTTAATGCAAGCGTCAGAGTAAAAAACACAAACAGCATACCAAGATCAGTAAGACACAAGAAACGATATCTGATCTACAAACTGATGTTATTCATGTCTCAGACATCCAAGGAAGAGTTAGCAGCACTAGCTCTCAAGCCCGGCGAAGGCGAAAGCTCTTAGGCGGCCACTGCGAATGTTTTGAGAAACAAGCCTTTGGAATTGTCATCATAGATAGATGAATTTGACTTCAGATGTGACAAGATTAGTACCAAAGATGACCAACCGCCACCGGAAGACCTTAAATACAAAAAGGATGTTTAAATAAAAAATTGAAGAACCTTCATAATTTGAAACAATTAAACCATAAGTGGAAGAATCAGAAGTTAATTTTACTACAAGTCTCAGACATCCAAGGAAGAATTAACAGCACCAGCTCTCAAGCCCGGCAAAGGCGAAAGCTCTTAGGCGGCCACTGCGAATGTTTTGAGAAACAAGCCTTTGGAGTTGTCATCATCGACCCAAAAGAAAACCACATCAGATGAAAGACGCGCAATGCCAACAAAGGAAAAAAAAAGATTTAGAATCTCCTTCAAATTATCAAGCAATTCTCGAATCTTGGCTAAATTTCCTAGATAAATGAGAAACATAAGTTTCTGGACGCATACAATATAAATCATAAAAACAAGACACTGGACTAGGACAATCATATCTATACTAGGTCGTCTGAAAATTGATACTTTTCGCTAAGAAACAGGAAAGGTACGGCCGGGAAGATGCAAATATCTTACATTTACTACCCCTATATATATAGATTGGAAAACGATGGGAAAAAACCGTTTCGCTCCCTCAAATTCCTTCTTCCCCCTCCACCCAGCGCTCAAGCGTGATGACCATCGTGCATATCAACCGCCAAAAGCACCATACACGCCATCCGATCGCTTCTCCGCCTGCGACCCGCCAAAGACCATTCCTACTAGTTTCCACGGCGAAACAATGTCCCTTCTATTTCAACGTCTGTGTGTGTTTGGCAGGGGGAACAGAGAGAGAGAGAGAGAGAGAGAGAGAGAGAGAGAGAGAGAGAGAGAGAGAGAGAGAGAGAGAGAGAGAGAGTGAAAGCTCTTAGCAAGCATTTCCGATCTGGATCCGACTACCTGACCGATGAGGAACTGCAATGCACGCCCTCATCTCCGACGGAGAAAACGAACGGAAAAGGGTAAGAAAACCGAAAAAAGGAAATAGAAACAAACAAATGGAAAGACGAAGGCGTTCACAAAGACGCCTCCTTATCTCCTTCCGTGACAGTGCCGTCTGCAAAACCCTAAGCTCCACAACACCAAGAGGAGACGTTGGAAACAGAGGCTGCGCAGCCTACATGAGAAACAAAAACCCAAAGAAGAAGCGTGGGGAACGGAAAAACAATATAACCCAACAACCCTCGCGGCCTCGCCCCCTCTGAAACGGGACTCGTGACGCCTATATATAGGAGAGGAGCGGCGGAGTCAGGGGTTTTAGGGCTGAACCTTCTCGAGACTCCACTCGACTCGGTTAGGGTTTCCCGAGTCTATATTATGAATCGGCTTCCATATTCAAACCGCGTTGATACGAACCGGTTCAAGTACTGACCCGGGTTCTGGATCCCATGGGCCGCTGCTGGGCACATGTTCGGGCTTGATAAATGGTTTGGATTTGAATTGAACGCAGGTTCGAATTTGAATCCAACCAGTGATTGATAGTTAAGCAAGATCCTGTTCAATAATCAAATTTGAGCCGGAATCCATATTAAGCTTGCTAATGAGCAACGAAGAGTTTTCAAGCCAAACCTGAACTGCAATTCTTCGGTTTCAATGTTCATATTGCGCATACTAATTAATTAACAATAAACTGTGTTCAAGCCAAACCTGAAATGCAATCCTTTGGATTCTAAGTTGATATTAAGCCGACTAATTAGCAATAACTCCTTCCAAGCCAAACTTGAAATGCAATAATTCCGTTTCAAAACCATAAAATTTACTAAAAAATTGCATACATATTCATCTGCATGTATACATAACTATACATAATATGTCACTACCAAATTACGTGAAGGAAATAAGAAAAAGTAGTGAACATTGGACAAGTACTTGTGAATAGTTTTTGATTAAATTTTTGAGAACACCACTTCTGCTTTTCACTTTTTCTAACAGTACTGACAATTTGGAAGCTATATTTCAGTTGAAAGTATTGAACCACGATTTCATGCATGATCAAATTCGATACTTAAAAAAGCCAATTCAATAACTTGCCGACGATACAAGATCATAAGCTTGAATCCTTGGAGAATTTAAAGAAGATCCATAAATTCACATATTGACAGAGCATTTCTTGATCATCAATTGCCTACAGATTCGTTCACAAAGAGATGGGGAATGGCCCGAATGGGACGATTCCAGCACTTGCCCAATATGCTAAAAGGTTAACGTACGTAGCCAGAAGTTCTGCACAATGAGCAACTCAACAGAGACTCAGGCTTGGTGAGGTCTGCTCAGTGCTTCCAATCCCTCCATAATGGCAGCAGCAGTGACAGCCCTTGGAGGCGGCGGCCGTGGGTTCCGGAGACAATCGATCAACCTGCAGACTATGTCGAAAACTGGCCGGAATCGCAACATGATGATGCCAAACTGCCCGATCACACCGCCGGTACAGGCTACTATTGCAAGTGGCTCCATGAAAACAATGTGAGACAGAAAGAAAGAGAGTGATCGTATGAAGGAGGCCAGATTGATGTCTCTGTGTGTGTGTGTGTACATATATATAACTAAAAAGGCCGTTTGTTCTAAAATTAGTTTGGAGTTGATAATTTGCTAAAACATGAGATGATGAACATATTCTCCGTTTTGGGAAGAAATAGTTTTGATGGTTAATATGCATTTGATCGGTTATTTACCTAACCCTGTTGTTATTCTGTTCGGACGATTAACTTTTTGTTGCAGCCATTGAAATGCAAAAACTGCATACAAGAATCGGCGGCGATAAACCCTGAAAAAATCCTCGGTTCCCCTTCTCATGGTACCGAGCTCCTAACAAGTCTTATCCAAGAATCTAAGTTCCCCACTAGAAAATAAACCCCCATATTTGAAGATGGAAAAGTTTTTCTTTCTTTTCTTCTTCACCATCTCTAGTGCTTTCATGCTTCCTTTGTTGTTTTTTGTCAACTTGAATTTTCACATGCACCAATACAAAAGAACGCTTTTTGAAATACATTCTTCAGAAGTTGATTTGAATCGGTAGATTCAAACTGATTTTACTACAATTTTTTCCGACAAGAAAAAGTTCTGCAGAGTGCATGCCTTGTTTTCATCTTCTTCTTCCTCGTTTTCAAGCTGGGGCAAGACAGATCCCCACTCGCTGTAAGAGAAGCATCATTGCTACAAGATCATGGTCTTCAAGATGCCTCAAACTAAGCAAGATCCGGATATCTGCAAACCAAGGAAAGAAGCTTCCAAAATCAACAGAAATGTTCAAACGTGATATCATGTTTCTGAAACAGTTTTCATGGAAATGAGTTTCAAAGCAGTAATCACGACACAAAACATATATAAAACTCTATTGTTTTGCTTCGCGATAGTAACCAATCGAATTCCTTCCCCCCGAAGATTAAAATACCGGTTCGATAAGCCAATTTCATTCAGAGAACAAGATTATTTTTCGAAAAAAATAACACGAAAAGAGGAAAAATGAGCTCAGAACCATCGCTTATGATCGTCATCAGATCGGACAACTGTGGTGAAACTGAACCCACAAGCCACTTCATCACCGCTCGTTTGTTCCCTGGCCAAATTTTCGTTAATAAACATTCACGCGTATTTTTAAATGATCGATACAGGACTATTTTGGTTTGGCCAAGTCACCCAAACGGAGTCGGTTCACTCTTGGCTGGACCCGGCAGCGGGTTAAGATCCAGCTCTGCGGGCTTCGGCTTGTCCGAATGGCGAATACCATTTTAAATCTGTTCTACGGACGTCAATTGGTTCGGATTCAGATATTTTTGTGCCCGACTTTATGCGATAAATGGATCTAAGTACGTTACAATCTACAAGATCTTGATAGAGGAAAACCAAGGAAAGGAGCTTTCAATTTCATAAGAAAGCTTCTTCAAACGTTAATATCAGGTTTGAAGAACACAGTTTTCTTGAAAATGAATTTCCAGATATAGACAAGTTGAGTTCATAAGCAAGAAAAAGACCCTCTTTTAGATCTACTTACTTTCATGTCAAGTTAATTTATATATTGTTATTTAAAAATTGGGTCTCGGACTTCAGATTTGGTAGTACCCGGCCCGATGCCAACCTTTAGATTTAGTTATTTCCGTTAAGTTAACTTTTATATTGATCAATAAAAAGCAGGGCCCCGACTTCAAGGGGGTGATTTACACCAGTGTGTGTGAAAAAGTCTTTTAGAAAATGAGTTTCCAAATAGAAATCTAAGACACCAAACATATATTAAGTTGAGTTAATTAAGCAAGAGAAAACTCTCTTTTCCCCTCGGAGTAATTAATTAAATTCATTTTGCTAAAAACTTAAGTTGCTTTTGATAGCCATAAGATCTGAGGCTGCATAAAAATGTGTAATTTGAGAGATCCTCCGTCTAAACATACCGCAGTTTGGACTTTAAATGCGTGTTACAAGTTAAAAACTAAGGATTTAAGGTCAATGGGGAGAATTAGACATGAAGTTAAAAACAAAGGATTTAAGATGGGGAGAATTAAGCATGAAGATCCATGGTGAAACAAACAATAACAAAAGTATGCTAAAGAAAAAGAAGGGAAAAACAATTAAAAATGAAGTTGCAGAGAAGAAAACATAACAAAACGAGAGAGAAGAGAAAACATAAAAAGAAGAACAACTATGCCAAAGAAAAAGAAGGGAAAAGCTATCAAAAAAGAAGTTGCAGAGGAGAAATCATAACAAAACGAGAGAAGAGAAAACATAAAAAAGAAAAACGAAGTTGCAAAGGAACAAACATAACAAAACGAGAGAAGAGAAATCATAAAAAATGGAGAATAAATTAAGAGCTCAGAAGAATTTGCCCATGCTCGTCACCATATCTGACAAACGTGGAAGGAACAACGTCCCACAGGCCGCTTCCTCACTGCTCATTCTTAAGCTTCCTAGTCGCTCTATATAAAAGTTAAACTTATCTTTAAAATAATCGATACAGGACTATTCCCTAAAGATGTCAGGTTTTAACTTGGCCAAATGTATTATTGTTTCATCAGATTGTGTAACATCTTGTTCCTAGCATCTAACGATGTTAACGCATTCAGAATTCAAACTCAATTCCAATGCGATCAAAGAAGAATCTATACCATATCCCAATCTGATTTCTAAATTCATAATCTGAATCCGTATTTCATTTCTGCATATGAATCTGAATCCAACTTTTTATATAGACAGCCAAATCCGATCCACATTACGATATGTTAAAAACCAACTTTCAAACTATATGGATATTGTACACAAAGATCTTTATTTGAAACTGAATCCAGATTAAAACCCAAAACCCAACATCAATCAGACACCATTTCTTAAATCTCAATTCAAGTGGCTCAAATTTATGGGTCATACCTGATATCTACCTGTGCATCCATTTCCTACAAAATCAGATCTAGTTAAACGCAACTTAGGCCCTTTCCATTGCAAACTGTTGTAATCACAAGCCAAAACTGAAATCCATCTCTTCGGTTTCTATGTTCAAAATAAGCCTACTAATTAGCAATAAACTGTTTTCAACCCGACTGTTCTGTTATTATGTCATATTAATCCTATTAATTAGCAATAAACTGTTTTCAAGCCACACTTGAAATGCAACGGCCCTGTTTCTATGCTCATCTTAAGCCTACTAATTAGCACTAAACTGTTCCTAGAGGAGATATTTACATTGCTGTCCGCACTCTAAGCGAAGAAAGCTTTGCAATTGCTTAAGTTCCTTGTGCAATCACTCATAAAGCGAAGAAAACTAGTCATTGAACATCAAAAAGTTAAATTAAGTTTGTTTGAAAAGTATTACACACATACTCATCTGCATGTGTATATGTTTACGTAAGTGTATGGCATTTATATGCACATGCAAGCATCTCTGTTGCAGAATATGTCGATATCATATTATGTATGATGGAAGGAAAGAAGAGAAGTACTGAAGTTTAATTGGAAAGGATCTCCACCTTCGCACAAAGTACTTTTGAATAATTTTCTCATAATACAAAGCCACATGCTTAGATTCTTGAGTTATGACACAGAGAATGGGAGACCTGAATGTTGCGGAAGAACACAGAAAGATTCATGCTTGATGTGGTCTGCTTAGTGCTTGGATGCCGTCCATTATGGCGGCAGCAGTGACAGCCCTTGGAGGCGGCGGCCGCGGGTTGCGAAGGCAGTCGATAAGTCGGCATACTCCGTCAAAAATTGGCCGGAATCGCAGCATGATTATCACGAACTGCCCAATGACGCCGCCGGTGCATGCTACAATAGCAAGTGGCTCCATGACCGAGAGTGAGAGATATTGTGATGGAAATGAGAGCAGCAGGGAGACGCATATATAATGGTAGTGTTTGGGGAGGGAGGTGGGTTTGAGCTGAATTTAGTTGCGCAAGATCAAGAACGTTTTCCTGATTCTTGTTCCTTGGCACGGTTTAGTTTAGTTTGTGTAGTGGAGCTACATGTGGGCTCGCGTGGGTACCTAGCTCGAGGGGTTCAATTCGACCCAATAAAGATTAAACATTAATTTTTATTTTACTAAAATATATTTTATTATTAAAATATTTTTTATATTTAAAAAATTTATTTTATATTAAAACCTAGCGGATGGTTGGGTGATTCTAGATAGTCAGAATCATCATTCACTATATATAGAATGATAGTTGTTCAGGATTGGAATGATTATCACCTGGCTGATGGGTCCTCTTGTTTAAAAACTCTTGTTAGAATCTGAATTTGAATCCAATCTGGTGTCATTTCTTAAATCGGAATCTGATATGATTTATTAATTGGATGTTAAATTCGTTATACATCTGCCGGATATTAACCCTAAGAAGGTTTGTAATTTATGTATGATACCTGAACCCAATATGAGGATCCATTTCCTATAGAATGGGATCCAGTTAAAGATGACTCAAGCCCTTATGGCGATTTAGCTGCCCCAACAAATTGTTATTGTCCAATGAACTTGTCAAGAAGTTGGACGCAGATTCATAAAATAATCTAACACAAATTGTCTTGAAGCTGCCTCGATTTTTGAGGCAGGCTTGTGAACAAGGAAAAATTGTTAGAGCCCTTATTTTTCTTTCCAAACTAGACTAATTGCAATACAAACTTGAAATGCAGATGCTTGATCGGGTCCGTATCTGCTTTCATATTAAGTCTACTAATCAGCAATAAACTGTTTTCAAGCCAAATAAACTTGAAATGCAACTGCAAGGTTTTATTAAGTCCATTAAATAGCAATAATCTGTTTTTAATCTATTTTGAAATGGAAACTGTTTCGGTTTCTATAAAAACTAGCGTAAGCATATTAATTAGCAAGAAGCTGTTTTATCTGTATTAAAAGACTTGGAAATTGTATTCACTCTATTATTTGAAATTTACTGAACAAAGTATGCATGCAGTTACGGGATATCTCAATTTTTCAGCATTAAAATTTGGTTGAAATTTGCACATATGTAAGCGTGTTGCATTTATATAAATATAAAGCATGCATGTGCATTGCAGAATATGTGAAGATCATGTTATATGAATGAACCAAAGAAGAAAAGTAGTGAACGTTAATAGAAAAAAAATATCCATCTTTGCACAAGGTACTTGTGAATAATTTTAGCATAATAGATAGCCGACATGCTTAGATTCTTGAAGTTATATTACAAAGATTGAAAGATATGAAAGCTGGCCTTTTCTCTCATAAAAGATTACTTGCAAAGCTGCTACCTAACGTGCCAAAACCATGAGATCAAGAACAGTTCCAATTCCTAATTCATACCGATTTTGGCATTCTTTGGTTAATGTTTGTTTGCTGTCATAGGGGCTACGAGTGTTTCATGAAAAACAATTCATGAAAATTTAAGCTTGAATAACTAGTAGTTGAAATCTCACGATCCAGATACATCAGATTAACCACCATGTAATTTTCATGTTGAAATGCCTAAATCGATTATTGATCAATATTACCCAAAAAAATTGCATATTCAGAAATCATAATTTCTGCATTCAATAGCTAATTTGTCACCTATACATGTCACATATATTCACAAAATATAGAAGAAATAACGGTTCTTGCATATTGTTACGGCATCAACGGTCCATACATGTGCAGACAAAAAAAGAAGATAAATTGGTTTACGTTTAGTGAGGAAAGATAGCAGTCATTGCCAAACAATTTGATCTTCCCAATTTTCTCTCGTCTCCATTCTACCTTTGTTAATAATGAG
Organism: Nymphaea thermarum; assembly: GCA_011799765.1. Lineage (NCBI taxonomy): Eukaryota > Viridiplantae > Streptophyta > Magnoliopsida > Nymphaeales > Nymphaeaceae > Nymphaea > Nymphaea thermarum. The sequence goes on from JAANDH010000363.1 coordinate 161,937, forward strand.
TTGAGTTGGATGAAGTGAGGAATTTATTTGTCCTCTCTCTTTTCCTTTACATAAATTAGAATTACAATTTCGAAATTTTAACAGGGGCCAACACGAAACAGAATCAAAAGTTTATAGAATAATAATTATGAGGAATTTGGCGATGATACATCACAGTTTGAGTCCTAGAAGAATCTAAAGAAGATTTATAAACTCACAGGTCGACTGGCCTTTCTTAAAGGGCAGTTGCCTAATAGATTCATCAACAAAGAGATGGTGAACGGGGAAATCCACACCTGCCCAATAACACTAAAAGAAATAAACATAGCCAAAGATGCGACAATCTGCTACTCAATAAAGTCTCAGGCTTGATGAGGTCTGTCCAGTGCTTCTAATCCCTCTATAATGGCAGCAGCAGTGGCAGCCCTCGCAGGCAGCGGGCGCGGGTTTCTGAGACAATCAATCAACCTGCAAACTACGTCGAAAACTGGCCGGAACCGCAACATGATGATACCGAACTGCCCAATCACACCTCCAGTACAAGCTACAATTGCAAGCGGCTCCATGATAACAATGAAACAGAAAGAGAGGAAGAAAGATGGTGATTCCGTGCAGGAAGCCAAACCGATGAAGATATATAAATATTTGGAAGGAAGGCAGTTTTGCAGAAATTAGTTTGGAGTTAATAGTTTGCTAAAAGCATGAGATGAACAACAGATTCCCGATTTCTAGAACAGTTAGTTTTAATGGTTGATGTCCATTTTCGATGGTTTAACTAACCTATATTGCTGGTGTGAGAACTTTTCGTTGCAGGATTGGAATGAAAAAAAGAATGCTTAGGAAAAGTGGCGGCCATAATACTTAAAGTCTCTCTGTTTCCCATCTCATGGTCCCAAGATTTAGCAAGACTTCCCCAAGAATCTAAAATTCTCCATTCAAAAGATTGCCACCATCCATGAAGGTGGAAAAAATGTTCACCAAGTTTTTTGCTTCGCCGTCTCTAGTCCTTTCAATAAGGGTCACCGCTTCATACTGCACGTATCAGCGCATTCGTGGCTTTTTTCTTTCTTTTTCCTCTTTCTTAAGCTGATCGATCCCCTACCCATTATGGAACGTTGTTATATGGCGGCACTGATGCGTGCACTAATATGGTTAGTGATTGAAATAGATTTCGTTTAAACTGAAAAAAGAAACATTTGTAAAGACAAAAATGAAAATATAAAAAAGCATATTTTTTTTACAAATTACCAACATAGCTTCGACACACGCAACTTTCTCTCACCAATTATAAGACGAGTATGTTTGTTGCAAATGAATGGAAAGGATTTTTTTTTTTAAAGGAGAGTAATGGGAAAAGGGAGGAAAAAAAATATTAATGTAAAAGCTTGTTTAAATAGAAAAGGAAGAAAAGAAAACACGTTACTAAAAAAAATTATTTCATATATAGCTTAACTTTTATTTTATTTATTTTTAAATTATTTAAAATAATTTGTTACAGTAACTTTCTATGCCATTCCATATAAATAATAAAATATGGTCACTACACAAAATATTTTACCATACAAATGTTTAGTTTTTAGGTATTTAATTGTAAAAGTTCCCAAAAAACATAGTGTTAATGAAAGGTCATGCGTGCATGTGTAAAAAAAAAAAAGGCTCTGAGATTCAAAGTGCCATTTTAAACTACAACAATAAAAAATGTTAGTTGTGAAAACAAAAAAAAAAGGATACAAAAGTTGGAACCAGGTGGAGAGAGAATGAGAGAGCAATTCTTTCATTTTCTTTTCAATCTCTTCAATTTTTAAAAAATTGAAAATACATTATTTTCTCTTTTTTGTTTGAGTTCCTCTCCTTTTTTTTTTCTTTACATCCAAACATGACTTTTCCTTTTTCTTTCAGCATATGAAAGTCTATCGTTTTCGTTCCTTTCCCACAACCGAAAGTGCGAAAATAAATAGAAAAAAAATGAGAGAAAGGAAAGAAATATCCTTAAAATGGTTTCAGAAACCATTAAAAGGGAAAAAAAATGAGAAAGTGATGGGGAGAGGAAGAAAAAAAGATGTCGATCACATCGGTTTCGGAAAACATTAGTGAAAAAGTCGAGCTCAGAAGAATTGTCTACGCTCGTCACGAAATCTGACAAGACGGATGGACTCAAACCCCGCAGACCACCTCCTCACAGCTCGAAGAAGTGGCTGCAAACTGTGTTTTATAAAGCGTCAACTTAGCACAAAAATTTTCGATACAGGACTATTTTGGTTAGGGTTGGTCCACCGGTGCGGTGGTTCCCTATTGGATGGACCCAGCAGGGGGTTTCGGCTCGTTGGCTACCATTTTAAACCTGCTCTAGAGATTTAAACGAGTTCCGACTTGGACATTTCTATGCTGGAATTTATGAGATAAATCATACAGAGTATCGAGATTTAGGTCTCTGATAAGACTTCAACCTGCTGGATTTTAGTGGGTTATGCATTGCTTTAGTGGATCCAGTAACGGAATTGAGTGAAGTACTCTATGGTGCTAAACTGAATCAAATATGACTTCGACTCGAATCAGTTACTTTCTTGAGTCTTGTAAGCTAAGCTAAGTTTTTTATCATTCAATAAGCATCCTGTAGTTCCTAGAAATTAGGGGCAGTATAATCCTTGCGTAGGGGCCAACCAATCAAACTTTCGGGCCAATGTTTGGACCAATCTAGGCGGCGAGTCAACACCATCATGCAGTGCTCCTATTAGGTCAATTTCTCAACACAAAACGAACATAGTTTCCACTTGTCTTTGCTAGGTAGAAGCGTGAAACAGCTGACACAAAAAAATGCGGGGTAGATTATTTACATTTAAAATGAGTCTAATCAGTCGAACACAGAGAAACAGGGATTGGCATGTCTCATGCTGACTAACATAAAATGTGCTATGTGCATGATATACAATAGTGATCAAACAAATAATTGGAGAGTTTAAATGGTATTCAACCCTGTTATAACGTATTTTAAAACATCACCTTTAAATGGTATTCAACCCTGTTATAACGTATTTTAAAAGATCACCGTCACCATTACATTTTCTAAATAAGGTTTGTACATTTCTATCTACTACGCTTGGAAAGGGTAAACAATTAGGGCATGTTCTAAGATTGCAAATTATTTCAAACCCAATTTCAACACATAAAAAACATGCTTTCATGCTGTTTTAAAAAGGTATCACAAACACACACCCAAACAACTAGTGGTGGAGCCAGAAATTTCTACTTAAGAAATACTCTTTGTATAACTTTCAACCTTTAAAGTCACTTGTATTCTTCTTGCTGTACCGAGTTCGATGGAATATTCAGTTCTCTAATGTATTTAAATTGACTATAACCTAGCCATCTACTTCTTATCTGGCTCTACTTTCTTCCTTTTTGGATGAAGTGGGCTTGAGATCAACACCAGTTCGAGCCCAAGATTTCTTATTGAATAAAGTAAGACACGTATAGTCATGTCAATATGTTCATGTGATGAATCATTGTATGGCAAGCATGAATTAGGTGAGGGACAAAGCTCAATTAGTGGTTACTAGTCCCAAAAGAAAGTTCCAACCACTGAGCGTACACCTACCGAAAAAGAAAAAAGATTAAACCCATCTCCAATCAAGGGTTCAAAGATTAGGTGTAGCATCAGCATTCATGTTCCTGAAGACATCATGAAGAATTGTGATAAATAGAGTTTGAACAAAGCTAGGAGACAAGAAGAGAAGACATTTTTACGTGGTTCGGCTAGTGTTGCCTACGTCCATGGGAGAGAGATCAATCTTCCTTTATTGATTTTGCATTACAATCATTCTTCTTTTTATACAACAAAAGTTGAGAACGTTTCAACAATTGTCTGAAATAAAAAGGAACATTAGTTCAACGTTCAAGAAATTGTCTCTTCCTTCCTTTCTCACACAAAGACTCATGTATTTCCAAAATAAGCAACTTTCCTCCACTATCGCAAGGCACCAAGCTGCAGAAGACGACCCCCTCTTCCTTCCTTTCTCACACAAAGACACACGTATTTCCAAAATAAGCAACTTTCCTCCGCAGTTGCAAGGCACTAAGCTACGAAAGACGTTCCCCTCTTCCTACTATTTCCGCACGAAGACGCGCATATTGCCAAAATAAGCAACTTTTCTCCACCGTCACAAGGCACCAAGCTGCAATAGACATGCTGAAGAATTGTGATAAATAGAGTTTGAACAGAGCTAGGAGAGAAGAAGAGAAGACATTTTTACGTGGTTCGGCTAGTGTTGCCTACGTCCACGGGAGAGAGATCAATCTTCCTATATTGATTTTGAATTACAATCGTTCTTCTTTTTATACAACAAACGTTGAAAACGTTTCAGCAATTGCCTTAAATAAAAAGGAACGTTAGTTCAACGTTCAAGAAATTGTCTATTCCTTCATTTCTCGCACGAAGACGAGCGTATTTCCAAAATAAGCAACTTTCTTCCACCGTCGCAAGGCACCAAGCTGCGGAAGACGATGCCCTCTTCCTTCCTTTCTCGCACGAAGATGAGCGTATTTCCAAAATAAGCAACTTTCTTCCACCGTCGCAAGGCACCAAGCTGCGGAAGACGATGCCCTCTTCCTTCCTTTCTCGCACGAAGAGGCGCGTATTTCAAAAACAAGCAACTTTCCTCCACTGTTGCAAGGCACCAAGTTGCAGAAGACGATCCCCTCTTCTTTCCTTTCTTGCACGAAGACGCACGTATTTCCAAAATAAGCAACTTTCCTCCACCGTCTCAAGGCACCAAGCTGAGGAAGACATCCTGAAAAATTGTGATAAACATTTTTTGGACGGAGCTAGGAGAGAAGAAGAGAAGACATTTTTACGTGGTTCAGCTAGTGTTGCCTACGTCCACGGGGGAGAGATCAATCTTCCTTTATTGATTTTGAATTACAATCCTTCTTCTTTTTATACAACAAAAGTTGAGAACGTTTCAGCAATTGCATTAAATAAAAAGGAACGTTAGTTCAATGCTCAAGAAATTGCCTCTTCCATCATTTCTCGCACGAAGACGGACGTATTTCTAAAATAAGCTACTTTACTCCACCGTCGCGAGACACCAAGCTGCGAAAGACGATCCCCACTTCCTTCCTTTCTTGCATGAAGACATGCGTATTTCCAAAATAAGCAACTTTCCTCCACCGTCGCAAGGCACCAAGCTGCGGAAGACATCCTGAAGAATTGTGATAAACAGAGTTTGGAGAGAGCAAGGAGAGAAGAAGAGAATACTTTTTTACGTAGTTCGGCTAGTGTTGCCAACGTCCACATGAGAGAGATCAATTTTCCTTTATTGATTTTGAATTACCAATTTCTCATCGTCTCTTCCTTCCAATTTCCAATTTTCGTAAATAAACTGAGTGAGTTGAGTTGCAGTTTCCATAAAGAAACTCAGTTGTAAGAGTATTTAAGCCATTCAAAACTTGTTCCAAAACCATCTTTCAAAAAATCCAAGAGAAGAGAAATTTGAATTCAAGCAAATCCCTGGTGGTTAGAAGAAGAAGATGCTACTTTAATCAAGAACCTCAAGCGGCCATCCAAGTTCCCGTCTAGGTTCCTCTCTTTGTTGCAGAATACTATTTATACATTGGTTTAAGACTTCTTGTAGTGTTTGTTCTTAGTCAGTGTATGTCTCCAAAAAATTAGTTTACTAATTAAAGTGTGATTTTTACGAGTGACCAAACCTATCACTTGTATTCTTCTTGTTGTACCGAGTTCGGTAGAATATTCAGTTCTCTAATGTATTTAAATTGGCTACATCCTAGTTTAAAGTCACTTGTTTCCTTCTTTGATTGGATCTTGCATTATTGAAAAATGTGCACCTTTCATCTAAGAATATATTAAGAAGCTAGTTTTTTGTGAGTCGACGAGTGATAAAAATTAAAAAAAGTACCCCAAGGCAATTTTCTTCTTGGGTCTGAGATAACTTTTTTGGGCAATCCATACAGAATTTGACCTTATTCCTGCCATAACTTGAAGCAAGCATTCTTTGATCGTGTCCCCATTTCTGCTTTAAAATAGAATTAATCACAATTTCAATTCTTCCTGAAGAATTGTGATAAATAGAGTTTGGACAGAGCTAGAGAAAAGAAGAGAAGACATTTTTACATGGTTCGGCTAGTGTTTCCTACGTCCACGGGAGGGAGATCAATCTTCCTTTATTGATTTTGATTTACAATTGTTCTTCTTTTTATACACAAAAGTTGAGATCGTTTCAACAATTGCCCTAAATAAAAAGGAACGTTAGTTCAACGTTCAAGAAATTGCCTCTTCCCTCCTTTCTCGCACGAAGACGCGCGTATTTTAAAAATAAGCAACTTTCCTCCACCGTTGCAAGGCACCAAGCTGCGGAAGACGATCCCCTCTTCCTTCCTTTCTCGCACGAAGACGCACGTATTTACAAAATAAGCAACTTTCCTCCACCGTCGCAAGACACCAACCTGAGGAAGACATCCTCAAAAATTGTGATGAACATATTTTGGATGGAGCTAGGAGAGAAAAAGAGAAGACATTTTTTCGTGGTTCGGCTAGTGTTGCCTACGTCCACGGGGGAGAGATCAATCTTCCTTTATTTATTTTTAATTACAATCGTTCTTCTTTTTATACAACAAAAGTTGAGAACGTTTCAGCAATTGCATTAAATAAAAAAGGAACGTTAGTTCAACGTTCAAGAAATTGCCTCTTCCTCCCTTTTCGCAGGAAGACGCACGCATTTCTAAAATAAGCAACTTTACTCCACCATCGCGAGGCACCAAGCTACGGAAGACGATCCCCTCTTCCTTCCTTTCTTGCATGAAGACACGCGTATTTCCAAAATAAGCAACTTTCCTCCACCGTCGCAAGGCACCAACCTGAAGAAGACGATCCCCTCATCCTTCCTTTCTCGCACGAAGACGCACAAATTTCTAAAATAAGCAACTTTCCTCCACCGACGCAAGGCACCAAGCTGCGGAAGACATCCTGAAGAATTGTGATAAACAGAGTTTGGACAGAGCTAGGAGAGAAGGAGAGAATACTTTTTTACGTAGTTCGGCTAGTGTTGCCTACGTCCACATGCGAGAGATCAATTTTCCTTTATTGATTTTGAATTACAATTGTTCTTCTTTTTATACAACAAAAATTGAGAACGTGTCAGTAATTGCCTCTTCCTTGCTTTCTCGCACGAAGACGCGTGTATTTCCAAAATAAGCAACTTTCCTCCATCGTCGCAAGGTACCAAGCTGCGGAAGACGATCCCCACTTCCTTCCTTTCTCATCGTCTCTTCCCTCCAATTTCCAATTTTCGTAAATAAACTAAGTGAGTTGAGTTGCAGTTTCCACAATGAAACTCAGTGGTAAGAGTATTTAAGCATTCAAAACTTGTTCCAAAACCATTTCTCAAGAAATCCAAGAGAATAGAAATTTGAATTCAAGCAAATCCCTGGTGGTTAGAATAAGAAGATGCTACTTTAATCAAGAACCTCAAGCGGCCATCCAAGTTCCCGTCCAGGTTCCTCTCTTTCTTGCAGAATACTATTTATATATTGGTTTAAGACTTCTTGTAGTGTTTGTTCTTAGTCAGTATGTGTCCCCAAAAAATTAGTTTACTAATTAAAGTGTGATTTTTACGAGTGACCAAACCTATCACTTGTATTCTTATTGTTGTACTGAGTTCGGTAGAATATTCAGTTCTCTAATGTATTTAAATTGACTACATCCTAGTTTAAAGTCACTTGTTTCCTTCTTTGATTGGATCTTGCATTATAGAAAAATGTGCACCTTTCATCTAAGAATATATTAAGAAGCTAGTTGTTTGTGAGTCGACGAGTGATAAAAATTAAAAAAAGTACCCCAAGCCGATTTTCTTCTTGGGTCTGAGATAACATTTTTGGGCAATCCATCCAAAATTTGAGCTTATTCCTGCCATAACTTGAAGCAAGCATTCTTTTTATCGTGTCCCCATTTCTGCTTTAAAATAGAATTAATCTCAATTTCAATTCTTCCTGAAGAATTGTGATAAATAGAGTGTGGACAGAGCTAGAGAGAAGAAGAGAAGACATTTTTACGTGGTTCGGCTAGTGTTTCCTACGTCCACGGGAGGGAGATCAATCTTCCTTTATTGATTTTGATTTACAATTGTTCTTCTTTTTATACACAAAAGTTGAGATCGTTTCAACAATTTTCCTAAATAAAAAGGAACGTTAGTTCAACGTTCAAGAAATTGCCTCTTCCCTCATTTCTAGCACGAAGACGCGTGTATTTCCCAAATAAGCAACTTTCCTCCACCGTCGCAAGGCACCAAGCTGCGGAAGACGATGCCCTCTTAATTCCTTTCTCGCACGAAGACACGCGTATTTTAAAAATAAGCAACTTTCCTCCACCGTTGCAAGGCACCAAGCTGCGGAAGACGATCCCCTCTTCCTTCTTTTCTCGCACGAAGACGCGCATATTTCCAAAATAAGCAACTTTTCTCCACCGTCGCAAGACACTAAGTTGAGGAAGACATCCTGAAACATTGTGATGAACATATTTTGGATGGAGGTAGGAGAGAAGAAGAGAAGACAATTTTACGTGGTTCGGCTAGTGTTGCCTACGTCCACCGGGGAGAGATCAATCTTCCTTTATTGATTTTGAATTACAATCGTTCTTCTTTTTATACAACAAAAGTTGAGAACGTTTCAGCAATTTCATTAAATAAAAAGGAACGTTAGTTCAACGTTCAAGAAATTGCCTCTTCCTTCCTTTCTCGCACGAAGACGCACGCATTTCTAAAATAAGCAACTTTACTCCACCGTCGCGAGGCACCAAGCTGCAGAAGATGATCCCCTCTTCCTTCCTTTCTTGCATAAAGACACGCGTATTTCCAAAATAAGCAATTTTCCTCCACCGTCGCAAGGCACCAACCTGAAGAAGACGATCCCCTCTTCCTTCCTTTATCGCACGAAGACACACGAATTTCTAAAATAAGCAACTTTCCTCCACCGTCGCAAGGCACCAAGCTGCGGAAGACATCCTGAAGAATTGTGATAAACAGAGTTTGGACAGAGCTAGGAGAGAAGGAGAGAATACTTTTTTACGTAGTTCGGCTAGTGTTGCCTACGTCCACATGAGAGAGATCAATTTTCCTTTATTGATTTTGAATTACAATTGTTCTTCTTTTTATACAACAAAAATTGAGAACGTGTCAGTAATTGCCTCTTCCTTCCTTTCTCGCACGAAGACGCGTGTATTTCCAAAATAAGCAACTTTCCTCCATCGTCGCAAGGTACCAAGCTGCGGAAGACGATCCCCACTTCCTTCCTTTCTCATCGTCTCTTCCCTCCAATTTCCAATTTTCGTAAATAAACTAAGTGAGTTGAGTTGCAGTTTCCACAATGAAACTCAGTCGTAAGAGTATTTAAGCATTCAAAACTTGTTCCAAAACCATTTCTCAAGAAATCCCAGAGAATAGAAATTTGAATTCAAGCAAATCCCTGGTGGTTAGAAGAAGAAGATGCTACTTTAATCAAGAACCTCAAGCGGCCATCCAAGTTCCCGTCCAGGTTCCTCTCTTTCTTGCAGAATACTATTTATATATTGGTTTAAGACTTCTTGTAGTGTTTGTTCTTAGTCAGTATGTGTCTCCAAAAAATTAGTTTACTAATTAAAGTGTGATTTTTACGAGTGACCAAACCTATCACTTGTATTCTTATTGTTGTACTGAGTTCGGTAGAATATTCAGTTCTCTAATGTATTTAAATTGACTACATCCTAGTTTAAAGTCACTTGTTTCCTTCTTTGATTGGATCTTGCATTATAGAAAAATGTGCACCTTTCATCTAAGAATATATTAAGAAGCTAGTTGTTTGTGAGTCGACGAGTGATAAAAATTAAAAAAAGTACCCCAAGCCGATTTGCTTCTTGGGTCTGAGATAACATTTTTGGGCAATCCATCCAAAATTTGAGCTTATTCCTGCCATAACTTGAAGCAAGCATTCTTTTTATCGTGTCCCCATTTCTGCTTTAAAATAGAATTAATCTCAATTTCAATTCTTCCTGAAGAATTGTGATAAATAGAGTGTGGACAGAGCTAGAGAGAAGAAGAGAAGACATTTTTACGTGGTTCGGCTAGTGTTGCCTACGTCCACGGGAGGGAGATCAATCTTCCTTTATTGATTTTGATTTACAATTGTTCTTCTTTTTATACACAAAAGTTGAGAACGTTTCAACAATTGCCCTAAATAAAAAGGAATGTTAGTTCAACGTTTAAGAAATTACCTCTTCCCTCATTTCTCACACGATGACGCGTGTATTTCCAAAATAAGCAACTTTCCTCCACCGTCGCAAGTCACCAAGCTGCGGAAGACGATGCCCTCTTCCTTCCTTTCTCGCACGAAGACGCGCGTATTTTAAAAATAAGCAACTTTCCTCCACCGTTGCAAGGCACCAAGCTGCGGAAGACGATCCCCTCTTCCTTCTTTTCTCGCACGAAGATGCACGTATTTCCAAAATAAGCAACTTTCCTCCACCGTCGCAAGGCACCAAGCTGAGGAAGACATCCTGAAAAATTGTGATGAACATATTTTGGACGGAGCTAGGAGAGAAGAAGAGAAGACATTTTTACGTGGTTCGGCTAGTGTTGCCTACGTCCACGGGGGAGAGATCAATCTTCCTTTATTGATTTTGAATTACAATCGTTCTTCTTTTTATACAACAAAAGTTGAGAACGTTTCAGCAACTGCATTAAATAAAAAGGAACGTTAGTTCAACGTTCAAGAAATTGCCTCTTCCTTCCTTTCTCGCACAAAGACAGACGTATTTCTAAAATAAGCAACTTTACTCCACCGTCGCGAGACACCAAGCTGCGGAAGACGATCCCCTCTTCCTTCCTTTCTTGCATGAAGACACACATATTTCCAAAATAAGCAACTTTCCTCCACCGTCGCAAGGCACCAACCTGAAGAAGACGATCCCATCTTCATTCCTTTCTCGCACGAAAACCCACGAATTTCTAAAATAGCAACTTTCCTCCACCGTCACAAGGCACCAAGCTGCGGAAGACATCCTGAAGAATTGTGATAAACAAAGTTTGGACAGAGCTAGGAGAGAAGAAGAGAATACTTTTTTACGTAGTTCGGCTAGTGTTGCATACGTCCACATGAGAGAGATCAATTTTACTTTATTGATTTTGAATTACAATTGCTCTTCTTTGTATACAACAAAAGTTGAGAACATGTCAGCAATTGCCTGAAATAAAAAGGAACATTAGTTCAACATTCAAGAAATTGCCTCTTCCTTTCTTTCTCGCACGAAGACGCCTGTATTTCCAAAATAAGCAACTTTCCTCCATCGTCGCAAGGTACCAAGCTGCGGAAGACGATCCCCTCTTCCTTCCTTTCTCATCGTCTCTTCCTTCCAATGTCCAATTTTCGTAAATAAACTGAGTGAGTTGAGTTGCAGTTTCCATAAAGAAACTCTGTCGTAAGAGTATTTAAGCCATTCAAAACTTGTTCCAAAACCATCTCTCAAGAAATCCAAGAGAAGAGAAATTTGAATTCAAGCAAATCCCTGGTGGTTAGAAGAAGAAGATGCTACTTTAATCAAGACATCAAGTGGCCATCCAAGTTCTCGTCCAGGTTCCTCTCTTTCTTGCAGAATACTATTTATATATTGGATTAAGACTTCTTGTAGTGTTTGTTCTTAGTCAGTGTGTGTCTCCAAAAAATTAGTTTTCTAATTAAAGTGTGATTTTTACGAGTGACCAAACATATCACTTGTATTCTTCTTGTTGTACCGATTTCGGTAGAATATTCAGTTTTCTAATGTATTTAAATTGGCTACATCCTAGTTTAAAGTCACTTGTTTCCTTCTTTGATTAGGTCAAGCATTATTGAAAAAGGTGCAGCTTTCATCTAAGAATATATTAAGAAGCTAGTTGTTTGTGAGTCGACGAGTGATAAAAATTAAAAAAGGTACCACAATGCAATTTTCTTCTTGGGTCTGGGATAACTTTTTTGGGCAATCCATCCAGAATTTGACCTTATTCCTGCCATAACTTGAAGCACGCATTCTTTGATCGTGTCCCCATTTCTTCTTTAAAATAGAATTAATTTCAATTTCAATTCTTCTTGAAGAATTGTGATAAATAGAGTTTGGACAGAGCTAGAGAGAAGAAGAGAAGACATTTTTACGTGGTTCGGCTAGCGTTGCCTACGTCCACGGGAGGGAGATCAATCTTCCTTTATTGATTTTGATTTACAATTGTTCTTCTTTTTATACACAAAAGTTGAGAATGTTTCAACAATTGACCTAAATAAAAAGGAACGTTAGTTCAACGTTCAAGAAATTGCCTCTTCCCTCATTTCTCGCACGACGACGCGTGTATTTCCCAAATAAGCAACTTTCCTCCACCGTCGCAAGGCACCAAGCTGCGGAAGACGATGCCCTCTTCCTTCCTTTCTCACACGAAGACACGTGTATTTTAAAAACAAGCAACTTTCCTCCACCGTTGCAAGGCACCAAGCTGCGGAAGACGATCCCCTCTTCCTTCTTTTCTCGCACGAAGACGCGCATATTTCCAAAATAAGCAACTTTCCTCCACCGTCGCAAGGCACCTTGCTGAGGAAGACATCCTGAAAAATTGTGATGAACATATTTTGGACGGAGCTAGGAGAGAAGAAGAGAAGACATTTTTACGTGGTTCGACTAGTGTTGCCTACGTCCACGGGGGAGAGATCAATCTTCCTTTATTGATTTTGAATTACAATCGTTCTTCTTTTTATACAACAAAAGTTGAGAACGTTTCAGCAATTGCATTATATAAAAAGGAACGTTAGTTCAACGTTCAAGAAATTGCCTGTTCCTTCCTTTCTCGCACGAAGACGGACGTATTTCTAAAATAAGCAACTTTACTCCACCGTCGCGAGGCACCAAGCTGCGGAAGACGATCCCCTCTTCCTTCCTTTCTTGCATGAAGACACGGGTATTTCCAAAATAAGCAACTTTCCTCCACCATCGCAAGGCACCAACCTAAAGAAGACGATCCCCTCTTCCTTCCTTTCTCACACGAAGACACACGAATTTCTAAAATAAGCAACTTTCCTCCACCGTCGCAAGGCACCAAGCTGCGGAAGACATCCTGAAGAATTGTGATAAACAGAGTTTGGACAGAGCTAGGAGAGAAGAAGAGAATACTTTTTTACGTAGTTCAGCTAGTGTTGCCTACGTCCACATGAGAGAGATCAATCTTCCTTTATTGATTTTGAATTACAATTGTTCTTATTTTTATACAACGAAAGTTGAGAACGTTTCAGCAATTGCCTGAAATAAAAAGGAACGTTAGTTCAACGTTCAAGAAATTGCCTCTTCCTTCCTTTCTCGCACGAAGACGCGTGTATTTCTAAAATAAACATCTTTCCTCCATCGTCGCAAGGCACCAAGCTACGGAGGACGATCCCCTCTTCCTTCCTTTCTCATCGTCTCTTCCTTCCAATTTCCAATTTTCGTAAATAAACTGAGTGAGTTGAGTTGCAGTTTCCATAAAGAAACTCAGTCGTTAGAGTATTTAAGCCATTCAAAACTTGTTCCAAAACCATCTCTCAAGAAATCCAAGGGAAGAGAAATTTGAATTCAAGCAAATCCCTGGTGGTTAGAAGAAGAAGATGCTACTTTAATCAAGACATCAAGTGGCCATCCAAGTTCCCGTCCAGGTTCCTCTCTTTCTTGCAGAATACTATTTATATATTGGTTTAAGACTTCTTGTAGTGTTTGTTTTTAGTCAGTGTATGTCTCCAAAAAATTAGTTTACTAATTAAAGTGTGATTTTTACAAGTGACCAAACCTATCACTTGTATTCTTCTTGTTGTACAGAGTTTGGTAGAATATTCAGTTCTCTAATGTATTTAAATTGGCTACATCATAGTTTAAAGTCACTTGTTTCCTTTTTTTTATTGGATCTTGCATTATTAAAAAAGGTGCAGCTTTCATCTAAGAATATATTAAGAAGCTAGTTGTTTGTGAGTCGACGAGTGATAAAAATTGAAAAAAGTACCTCAAATACATTGAAAGGAAATAGAGGGTTGAGATGGCTACCAAGAAGAAGCTTTGCATAATAGTTTTTTTGTTAAACTACGCAAATATTTATAAATTTTTTATGCACATACAGAATTTCTTAAAAACGAGGCAGGACAAACGTTAGTATATACAATCAAAAGGGAATGGTTGGACTTTCTTTTATACGACATAAAAATATGCACCATGGTCAAATAATATGTATATGTAGTAAAATATTTACGGAAAACAACGTTCTACGAGAATTTAACAAATGATACATATTTGCATGTTTTCCAATTTAATTTTTTAGAAAATGAGATAAGTAAGTCACTCATCTTAAAGTAGTCAAGTTTCTCTTCTTAAAGTTGCCAAGTTGACGATGTACCACACACCACCTAAGTCTCAACACAAGCCAAGAGCTCGCGGGCAAAGGGAATGGAAGGACCTTTGAGGTTTTTTTGTTTTTTGGTTCCGTGGATTGTTAACCTCCGACTCACCCCAAAGAAATGTGCATAAAACAGATGTAATGTAGGACAAGGTCCATACCTAGACTGTGGAATGTTCTGAAGAATTAACAAATGGTCAGGATTAAGGGGCCTTAGTGTTTTACTTGTCTTGGTTGTGTGTCGCAGTGTGAAGCAGTGCTTCCAACTTTTTGTATGCATACAATCAGTTTTGCTTAATAAAAGGTGGGAAGCCAATCTGCCAACAGCTTTTTCGTTGGAGAAAGAAAAGATGAGCTGCAAAAATCAGTCTTAGATGGGACGAATTGGATATATGAAAGAAAATTGAAATGAGTACGTCCAGTCCCACAGTGCGACACCATATGTAAGTCTTTTTACTCTTTTAAGATTCAAAATTCTACAATAGAGATGATAGTCATAAAAAAGGAAAATGAAAAAAAGTAAAAACAAAATAGGTGAAAGAGGGAGAGTATATGTATATATAAGAGAGAGAGAGAACTTCTGCAAAGAACTAGTTTGGTCTGAGCTGAAGCTTAGACTTTTTTAAATCAACCAAGAAAACTCATATGTGAAAGGCAAGCTTAATATGACACCTTGGTACTTCAAATTGATTGAGGGAAAAAAAGGAAAAGCAGACAAAAAGAGGAACCTTCTTTAATTCTAACACTACCAAATAATGTATTCAGGTTAAGAGAGAGAGAGAATGAGAAAGAGAGCCAATAAAATGAGAATGTATATCAAAATTGGAAGACAAGAAGCCCCCTAAATACAAAAATTGAGGACAAAAAGTCCCCTAATTACAGTAACAAACCGCGAGAGAATGAGAAAGAGAGAGGAGAACGGCGATGTTAGCACAGGCGAAGGGGTTAGTTGTATCTTGAAACGAGCGTCAGCCTAAGGAAATCTGATAGCACACAAGGCCTTGAGATTTTAAGAAAAATCGATGACTGGAAAAGAAGTAACCTGCTGAAGACGTCGTGAAGGGGACAAAAAAATCACAGGCAGTTCCTTGAAAGAAGAAATAGTAACCGAGTCGTTCCTCAGCATATTATATTCATGGACGGTACAAGATATTTTTCTTCATTCTTTGATTGCACAGAAAGGTTTTCCTTACATGCTTCATATGGTCATATTAAAGACGCCATTGTTGGAAGGACAAAAACAGGCTCCATAAACATCCTTCTGAAATGGGACAAAAACCCATCACTACATGTACTGCACTAATAGTATAATTCTTCAGTCCCCTCCATGCGTCAATTCACGAATTGTCCAATTTTTCTGGAGGTTCTTCACATTTAGAAACAAGCTTAAAAGCAAATTAGCATTTTCTAACAGAATTCTCCATAGGTTGAAGGCTACACCAAATAAGGCTGCGGACGTAAAACAACTCACAACCGCCACTGGGGTTTGGTGTCCCCAAAACTCAAAGAGCTCACTCGGCAGCACTTTCTCGGTTAATGGTCGCATAAGTTAGTGGGTCACTCCTCTCTCCTGTACCTCTATTCCATCGGTCTCACTCGCCATTGATCTTAAGAGATCCTGGATTACAATGTGAATTTTGACCCTCAAGTCTGTGCAATTCTGACTCAATAGTTTCGGCAATCATTGATCCTTCAGGGTCAGGCTCAGGGAAACGCACATGGAAAGAACCTTGAGGCGCGGGCATGGTGAGTTGTGAACCTAAAGACTGCTGCTTGATATAGCTGTACATTTGTTGGTGGAAGGAGTGGTCCAAGGAGAAACAGTCATCTACCTCAGCATTGTAATGCCTTGATGAACCCGATCCTTCTCTTCGACAGAAATGAGGGAGGGACGCGTAGTCCATTATCTACAAAACAACCACAAATATACAGAGGATGTTGAGCTAAATTTCGTTGATTATGGAGATAACTCGATGCAAGACAAATTTGAATCCAGGAGCCAACAGGATTTGCTTGGCGTGAGACCACTGATGCATAACTAGAAATCCCAAGGCCTTCTATGCAACATAATCGATAATTGATAGATATTTTGCTGCTATGACATCACGAACTGCCCAATCACGCCGCCGGTGCATGCTACTATAGCAAGTGGCTCCATGACCGAGAGAGAGAGAGAGAGAGAGAGATTGTGATGGAAATGAGAGCAGCAGGGACACGCATATATAATGGTAGTGTTTGGGGAGGGAGGTGGGTTTGAGCTGAATTTAGTTGCGCAAGATCAAGAACGTTTTCCTGATTCTTGTTCCTTGGCACTGTTTAGTTTGTGTAGTGGAGCTACATGTGGGCTCGGGTGGGTACCTAGCTCGAGGGGTTCAATTCGACCCAATAAAGATTAAACATTAATTTTTATTTTATTAAAATATGTTTTATTATTAAAATATTTTTTATATTTAAAAATTTTATTTTATATTAAAACCTAGCCGGTGGTTGGGTGATTCTAGATAGTCAGAATCATCATTCACTATATACAGAATGATAGTTGTTAAGGATTGGAATGATTATCACCTGGCTGATGGGTCCTCTTGTTTAAAACCTCTTGTTAGAATCTGAATTTGAATCCAATCTGGTGTCATTTCTTAAATCGGAATCTGATATGATTTATTAATTTGATGTTAAATTCGTTATACATCCCACTTTTTGAAGCAGTTCTGCCGGATATTAACCCTAAGAAGGTTTCTAATTTATGTATGATACCTGAACCCAATATGAGGATCCATTTCCTATAGAATAGGATCCAGTTAAAGATGACTCAAGGCCTTATGGCGATTTAGCAGCGCCAACAAATTGTTATTGTCCAATGATTCATAAAATAATCTAACACAAATTGTCATGAAGCTGCCTCAATTTTTGAGGCAGGTTTGTGTACAAGGAAAAATTGTTAGAGCCCTTAATTTTCATTCCAAACTAGAGTAATTACAATACAAACTTGAAATGCAGATGCTTGATCGGGTCCGTATCTGCTTTCATATTAAGTCTACTAATCAGCAATAAACTGTTTTCAAGCCAAATAAACTTGAAATGCAACTGCAAGGTTTTATTAAGCCATTAACTAGCAATAATCTGTTTTTAATCTATTTTGAAATGGAAACTGTTTCGGTTTCTATACAGACTCGTGTAAGCATATTAATTAGCAAGAGGCTGTTTTCTCTGTATTAAAAGACTTGGAAATTGTAATCACTCTACTATTTGAAATTTACTGAACAAAGTATGCATGCAGTTACGGGATATCTCGATTTTTCAGCATTAAAGTTTGGTTGAAATTTGCACATATGTAAGCGTGTTGCATTTATATAAATATAAAGCATGCATGTGCATTGCAGAATATGTGAAGATCAAGCTATATGAATGAACCAAAGAAGAAAAGTAGTGAACGTTAATAGGAAAAAAATATCCATCTTTGCACAAGGTACTTGTGAATAATTTCAACATAATAGAAAGCCGACATGCTTAGATTCTTGAAGTTATATTACAAAGATTGAAAGCTATGAAAGTTGGCCTTTTCTCTCATAAAAGATTACTTGCAAAGCTGCTACCAAGAGAGACTAACGGGCCAAAACCATGAGATCAAGAACGGTTCCAATTTCTAATTCATACCGATTTTGGCATTCTTTGGTTAATGTTTGTTTGCTGTCATCGGGGGTACGAGTGTTTCATGAAAAATAATTCATGCAAATTTAAGCTTGAATAACTAGTAGTTGAAATCTCACGTTCCAGATACATCAGATTAACCACCATGTAATTTTCATGTTGAAATGCCTAAATCGATGATTGATCAATACTACCCAAAAAAATTGCATATTGAGAAATCATAATTTCTGCATTGAATAACTAATTTGTCACCTATATATGCCACATATATTCACAAAATATAGAAGAAATAACTGTTCTTGCATATTGTTACGACATCAACAGTCCATACATGTGCAGACAAAAAATGAAGATAAATTGGTTTACGTTTAGTGAGGAAAGATAGCAGTCATTGCCAAACAATTTGATCTTCCCAATTTTCTCTCGTCTCCATTCTACCTTCGTTAATAATGAGTTGAGTTGGATGAAGTGAGGAATTTATTTGTTCTCTCTCTCCCTCTTTTCCTTTACATAAATTAGAATTACAGTTTCGATTTAACAGGGGCGAACTTGAAACAGAATCAAAAGTTTATAGACTAATGATTATGAGGAATTTGGTGATGATACATCACAGCTTGAATCCTAGAAGAATGTAAAGAAGATTTATAAACTCACAGGTCGACTGGCCTTTCTTGAAGGGCTCTTTCTCTTTGCATCTTCTACCTGCTGAGAAATCACTGTCACACTATAATACTTTCAATCTCAAAAGGTTGCAGTATTTAGAACGGACGTGTTTGATAGCCTCCTTCAAATCTAATTTTCTATTTTTGAAAAATTACTTAGCATTTTCGCTCATACCCACGCATAGAATAGTATTTTAACAAGTGTCTTACCATACAAATTTGAAATCTAATTAGATCTAGTTTTCAAAAAATTTAGTTTAACGTATATAAAAATTTTGAAAAATTATATTTCAACCCTGATTAAAATTTTGAAATTATAATTTGACCCCTGCAACAAAAATTCTCTAACTCTAACCCTAATGTTGATACATAGGCCAACGGGCATGTGGATGGCCCAAACTGGTGAAGTTGGTAACGATACTTTTTAGAGTTGTTTTAAGAATTTAAAAAAACAAACGTGGTGGTGTTTGATTTTCTGACGGTTTTGAGAGTTCTTTAAAAAATAAAAAAAATGTGGTGTTTGATTGGCTGTCTTATTCCTGACATTGAAAGCTTTCGTAGACAGGTTGACAGATTGTTCCGATTCCACTTCCGGATTCACACTCACTATCCTCAACCTCCTTTCTACCTTCTCGCTTACGTATTTGAAAACCGTGGATAAAAAGTCCCCGCCTACAACCGACAACCTTTCCGTGACAAATTAAAATGGAAAATGGCACCAGTGCCATACAACTAAGTTCCCGGTTCTCCTTCCGATAACCGAAACGAGATACTGTATCGGCTAATATGCATGAATCCCCTCGTATCGGCCTTTATTTGTCGTTTTCTAAACAAAAGAAAAATAACTGTTTACTGTTACTTTATTGAAATATTGGGCGATACGGAGCTGATGCTGGCTCAACATGGCCTGAATCGGCTTCAATTTCGATGCGGAGAGAAGCCGATACGGGTATGAACCTAACCATAGATGGTGAATCGTGTTTGGGTTGAGGGCTCGGATCTGATTATGTAAGGCCAAAAAAAGGAACATTCCTTGCATATTTTATCTTCCACTGAGACTCTTGATTCCATAAAACTTCTCTTTTGTTAAAGGAGCTTTGGTTCTGTAAGCACTTCCACTAGTGGAGCCCATAATCTAGATACAGTATAAGTTCCACTGCTTTGGGTGGGTGTGCCACCATAATCACAACTATTGGCATTTAATTAGCGGATACGTTGAAGTAACTTTTTATGTATATGGAAGTCTCTATAATTGGTTTCTGCGTGGCATTCGCATATTATTTAATAGTTCTTATATGTGACAATTCGCTTCATAATGTACCCCAAGATTGCTGCAGATTCATGTATCTTATAAATTTATCATACTGTTTTTTGAATCTGCTTCAATCTTACTGTCGTCATTGTTACATATTGTTTTTAAATATGTCTTAAAATTTGTGGCAGATTCATGTAACACTATAATATATAGTTTCACAAGTCTATCTCAATTTTTAGGATGGATCAACAAAATATGTAATATAAAATCTAATGATGGTTTTGATTGTCACATATTTAATATAAAATACGAGGATCTTAGACTTGAGGATTTTACATATGAAATTTATGTTTAGAAAGTATATGGATTATAGCATAGACTTGTAAACCTCGCATGTATTAAAATCTATGAAAGTCGACACGGCTCACTTTAAATTGAGATTTATGAATCTGTGGGCCATAGTTATTATTGTAGTTATGTAAGGGGCGTTTGGATGTCAACTTCTAAAACTTGGTTTTCTCAAAACCAGGTTTTGCGAAAATTTGGTTTTTTAATGAGTTTGTGAAAACCTATTTTGCATGTTTGGATAACCAGGAAAAAACCAGATTTTTGTTCAAAAACCATAAGGGGGGATCTAGGGTTTTCATTCTCCTGTAAAAACACTGTTTTGTGAAAGTCCATGCAAAAATTTTAGAAAATATATTTCGGCTTATGAAATCTTTCAAAATATATAGTCCATGAAAAAAACTTTCTGATTTCAGTATATTTTGAAAAAAATAATTGAGATGAAGAATATTTAGAAGAATATACGAAATATTCCTTGGGTGCGACTGCGGGCGTGACCACGCACGCTGGTTGCATGACCTGATTTCGGGTTCGGGTCGTTCAACCCCGATCTTCATGCGTCCTTTATTCGGGATGACGCCTTCTCCCTGATACCCGAAGCAGCTGATGACGTCACGCACCGACCAGTCAAGCGTCACGTCCCGCCGGCCGCCCAGTCCTCTCCTGGTCTCGCCGGCGTAAAGGTGGGGCTATGTTTGGTAATAAAAATACTTTAAAAGTTATTTTCGGACATGAGAGAAACGGGGAAGATTTAAAAGACAAAAAAAAAAAACCCTTTAATTTGGTCCATGATCTTACCGTTATTTCGGAGACCTGACTAATATTTATATATTTTCTGTGCAGAAGTGTAAAAAACCCAAAAGAAAAAAAAAAAAGCTGAAACTTGATAGCCAACTTTAAGCAAATGTATAATCTGTTTTTAGTCGCATTTTTTTTGCCTCTAGAATTTGAAAAATATGCGTCTAACAAGGCTACGTAATTTTGGTCATGAGTAAAACCGAATTAAAGTTTGCGGCCTATGCCTACAGCTTAGATCCAACCCGACCGGACTCGAATAATAAAATATACATAAATAAAATATAAATATATAAGATAACATATAATTATAATTATTTTAAAAGTATATATATATATATATTTTAAATTGATATTTTGAATAACTTATTACACTGTGTCGAACGTGCCTAGTCCAACCGAAAACCTATCGGTCTGGCCCACCCAAATTTAGGGTTGGGCCTATGCTCAAGGTGAACCTGGTACTCAACCGGATATCCACTTTTTAAAAAACATGGATTCAAGGTATACATTTTTTACTCATATAAAGATCTACATAGGCCCCAAGTCAAATCGTCTTGAATTTAAAACTAGAATCCATACCATTCCATTATGCAAAATTGATGAAAACATAATATAAATATATAACTTAAAATTTTCATATAAAATCAATGTGTCATGAATCTTTTTTTGAAAAAAAAAATCGTCAAACCACCATCCAGTTGGCTAGGAGCTAGAAAGTTCATTAAAGGCCAAAACATCTGTGAAGCTGGCCAAACAAATGCATCTTGGACTTTAGACCTAATAATTTATCTTGAAAAGTTGACACAGAACGTCCATAGTCCTTGAAAAATTATATCTACGCATAAAAACAAATATATATAAATATATATATTTGTTTTTTCATACTTGCATGAGATATAAACCGACTTATCTTGTAAAAATAATAATAATAAATATTGCTTTACTTGTTTTTTACAAATAAATTAGCAGATAAGTCGTCGGCGATGATTGAGGCCATGGGCTGTACGAGGCCCCTCTAGTATCCTTGAAAGACTTTAAGGCCTTTGTTCTTGACATGGCCGACAATCACGGCCATAATTAAAGTGCTTCAGTTTTCATTCCTGTGATTTATTTTCCTATCATAATCTACCAAACTCTCTCAATAATAGCTTCAACCCTAATTCTATATATATAGAAATTGGTAGAAACCAGATACTTAGGTTAAGGATAAAAACTAGACCTTTTAATTTTTTGCTAAAAAATATTTTAAGTAAAATAATAATATATTTATAAAAAGTATTTTGATATGAAACAGGTTTTGAATCAATTTGTTTTTATGAAAAATGTTGACCTTTTGTTATCAAAATGATCATGTTATGGGAGCCATTCTTTTTTGCTTATCATAAAGACACTAACAAAACCTTAAAATTGATCAATTTAATATATATTTTTCATTAAAAATAAAATAAAATTAAATATCATAGTTAAAAGGTATAGTTTTTGTCCCTGAGCTATGGGTCTGGTTTCTACCAATCAGCCATCTCCTTGTTTTGCCTGGAACATAATTTAAAAAAAAAAAAAAAAGAAATCCAAAAAAGTCCAAGTAAGCCCATTAATGCCAGTTGGAGTTTTCTCATCAATAGGGCGATGGCTTCTAGCTGTGGACAAACTTGATATTTTCTACCAGGTTATCGTTTTCCCATCATCAAAGACTGAAACAAAATGATATCTAGTTTGAAGGATGGATTTTCCTATGAAGCGTTTTCTCACGTGGAGAATCGTAGACCAAACATGTAACTCGCTCGGTGATCAGACAGTAGTTCTTCTGATGGCAATTAGAAAGGAAAACAAGGTCTCGAAATATCCTTTTGAATAATTTTAGGACCTTCGTGAAAAAAGTTAAGCAGCAATCTTATGCAGGGATTGGGTAACGGAATAAAAAGGGAAATAAAAGGAGGGAGGGAGATGGGGGGAAAAAGAGGGAAACACTTCTGGCTTCCTCCGAGCCTGCCTCTCCTCTTCTCTCTCTCTTTCTCTCGCACACACAGACATACATTTCCTCCTCCGAGAAGGGGGAGACGATAATTCTTCTGTTCTGTGGATTCAATACGAAAAAATGGTGAATATCTCGGCGGATTCGATCCGGCAATTCGAGTCTCTCATCGATCAAGGCGATTTTCTTCACTCTGCTCTCTATGCCCTTCTCTTTCTCCTTTCCCCCCCCCCCCCTCAAAATTCCGCCTCTTGGCTTGTTTTCTCGTTCTCGCTAAACTCTAACCGCATGTTTTGCTTCGTTGCATCTTCCTCCTGTCTTGGATTCGGAATGCTGGCCTTCTGGCTCTCCATTTTTTTACCGGAAATTCGTACAGTGGACGAGTCATTCAACAAGACGTTCGCGGTGAGTGATCGCGCCTGAATTTGTTTGATTTATCTGGCTTTTATCGTGCCTTTTCGTGTGGATTTCTCAGATCTTGTGGTTTTGCCCAGTCGTCCGGATCTCTTATTTTTAAAAGCTGGTGGAATCGGCATTTAGAACTCCGATATTTGTTGGTTTGTAGCTTGTTCCTGTGTCTAATTCGATCATTCGAGTTCCCGACGTTCTTGTGTTGTACATTCTGTGAGATTTGTGCTTGTAACTGATGGTCATTCTTATTCTAGCGGGTCCTTCTTTACAATTCACGGCTCGCTCTCCGAGTTCTTCCTGTCACCGCTTCGCTTGGTCGTTCTTCGCTTACGTTTTAAGGAGTGTTTTGCTTTTCTAGTTCGGCCCTCATTTTCCTTTGTATGTTATTCTTCTCTGGGATACTTGGCATTGATGTTTTCCTTTGTCTCCTTTTTTGTTGTCAAATGACAATAGCAGATTCTTCAGTCTTGCAGTTTCAAATTAGTTTTTTCCTTTTTTTGTGTCATCGGAAACTAAAGAATGCGCTTTCCTCAATCCTCCTTGTTTTTGCTTCGTGAAATTAACATCAGCTTTTACTCGAGGAGTGTTTCCTTCTTCTCTTCAAATAACAAGAGTAAAATTTATCTTAGTTGTATCTTGTTCTTCTTTTTCAAAATTTATCTTGGTTGTATCTTGTTCTTCTTTTTTGAGGATGTAGAAGGTAGTAGTTACTTCATCTGATACAGTGGTGGTGGTCAAAGATTCGCCTACGAGTTTCTGGATTATGAGACAGCAGATGCTTTGATTGCGTTCATCCTGCAATCTAGATTAATCCATTCTATTGCCTTAGATTTTGGTGCGCTTCCAAAAAGTTTCTTCTTTGCATCGCTTTGGTCTTCAACCGAGAATGTCTGATGCACAATTTCTCATGCTTTCATATTTTTTGGTTCATCAATGCTGGTGCTATCTTCAGTCTTTTTTGGTTGCTTTCAGTATCAGCTTCCTTGTGAGATCCTTGGTCACAATTATTGCACAATTCCCAACCTTTTTTTGTGCCTTAACTGAGTAGATGCTATTCCCGATAGGGTAATGGTCTCTGCTTGAGTAAGGAACTGGAACCTATTCTATTTTGGGATTCTTCAAATTGTTGAAAAGTGACAATTCTTGAACGGTTGGACCTACAGTTTGGACAAAACCCTGGCATTCTATTGACCTTGTAATTAGCTTTTTTTCGTCAAGAAGCACTGTCCAGCTGCGGCATT
This sequence comes from Nymphaea thermarum, assembly GCA_011799765.1. Classification (NCBI taxonomy): domain Eukaryota; kingdom Viridiplantae; phylum Streptophyta; class Magnoliopsida; order Nymphaeales; family Nymphaeaceae; genus Nymphaea; species Nymphaea thermarum. The sequence goes on from JAANDH010000363.1 coordinate 186,665, forward strand.
TTGCAGCATTGTGCTTCTGTGTTCCTATATAATGGTTAAAAAGTTAAGCTTAGTACTTAAATTTGCTCTTGAAGTTTAAGTATTGTGTCTCAGAAACTTTATTTTATTTGCCCTACATGTGAAGCAATGAAATGTGCCACACAAACCAATTGCATATAAGTAAATTAGGTTTCACCTTGTCACTGATGGTTTTGATGTTCCTTTCTAATACTAAAAATAAACACTAACAGGGTGGCCATCTTCTGGAACATGCTTAACTGTTCAGTGATGATGACCACCTGATCTTTCTTTGAGGGAAAAAAAAATGTAAAGATCGATTCTCCAATCCCCATGGATTCTTGGACATCTAGTTGCAATCTATTATCAATTTGCTGCACTAAAAATCGTGTTGCTTGTGGGCTGCATTTGGTAATTCTTGCACTCTTTTGATGACTCTTGGTGTAGGTAGGAAGTTAGAATTTTGAATATGATATCTGTTCAGTCTTTAGTTGTATCTCCACCACCTTATCATGCAAACTTATTGTCATTTTGTATTTGCAAGGTTTATTTCCAGCAGTTTCATTTTTCATGCCTGATGCCCCTGATGTTAGCTATTTACATTAGTTACAAGGCACATGATGAACTTCCTAGTTTTGACTTTGTGTCATTTTCTTCTCTTCTTCCACGGTCAAAAATTTATATAATTTCCTCCTATCCACTGTAAGTTGTTTAGACAGAAGATCGTATGCATGCAAGCTAACTGGGCTTACTTTTTTTTCAGAACGTGCATCAGGGGAACCTTGTTGATACATTAGTAAGATTTCTGAAGGCCAGGGATGGGAATGTTTCAAAAGCGCATAAAATGGTTAGCTTGCATTTCTTCTTCTCAAATTAGATCAGTGACTTCTTTCTTTTCAAGAGAAGCATAACAATTGCTTTCCTTCTATTAAGGGGGTTTTTGTTAGCTTCTTTGATTGGGAAAAGTGATGAAATTTAATCTCATTTATGGAACTCTGGTTTCTATTGTAGTTGATGGATTGCTTGAACTGGAGAATACAGAATGAGATTGACAATATATTAACTGTGAGTTTCTTGTATTCTTCCTCAAAAGTTTTTCTAACATGGGTAGCTCCATGACACTCCAGTTTATCAGTTGGATGTTTTTTTTTCCTCCGTGAATACATGTTCTCATGATTTGCTTTTCTGCTTTGTCCTCAGAAACCTATAGTTCCAAAAGAACTGTATGGAGCAGTTCGGGATTCACAGCTCATAGGATTGTCTGGATACTCGAAAGAGGTTGGTACTTACCATTTTTACTTTCAAAAGATGCCCCTTTTTTGTGCTTAAAGCTTGGTTCTAGCTTTGTTCTGTTTTTGGATCTAGAAAGAGCATTTATCGGGAACTTTCCTAGGGAACCAGATGATATCTGCTTGCATCTCTAACAAGTCTCAGTTAATTGTGATCTTCCAAAGATCTTAGTTTGGTTTTCTTTCCAACATCCTTAAGTTCCATAGGTTTCAAGCTTATGCTTTAGCTAAGGGCAAAATGTTTTGATTATACTATTAGATAAGCAGAAGCATCAGCTAAATGCAATGGTGCATCTCCTTTTTTCAGAGGCTGCGTAGATATTAACAGTCCAAAAGTCCTACCTTGAGATTGTTCTTTATTGAAGGCAACTATTTCCAGAAGGACAAGAAATTGTTCGCTGAAATCGAAGCTAATGTCAGCCTTCTAAAATCTTTTGTTACCATGTCTTTACTCTTTATAAATGAAAAATATCAGGAACTACCATTATTCTTCTGTTGCAGTACGTTTGTCACTTTGTTGGTATGAGAGCTGTAAGACATAATAAATTGCAGTTTTTCTTTTACAGGGTCTTCCTGTCTTTGCAATTGGTGTTGGCCTCAGTACATTTGATAAAGCATCTGTAAGTGCCTGAGTTTCCTACAATGTCCTTTGCTTATGTCAGCACATGTACCAAATTCTAGATGTCATTTTCCTATTTGAACAACAATTCACATGATATCTCATTTCACTTGGTTTGCCTCAAATATTTATGCTCTTAATATGTATATGATTATAGGACCTAAATAGTGTGAACTGCAAAGCATCGTATGCTTGAGGATGTAGGAAGTGCATTTATGTAATTGCTGAGTCTGACATTATTTATTAGATTTACTTGGAAAGAGCCATATAAGCTGTTCGTGGGAGTTCAATACATTATGGTTGATCATTTATGTTTGCATAAACTGAATGTTAATATTTTTAACTTCTAACACTGATCAAATTTTAGCACAGTTGTAATTAGGATGCTTAAGCATCGGGACTAAGATTATAGATGTACATTACTGTTCTCGTCAGCCTATAGGCATGTAATGCTTGTTTTAGATAATAGTACACGAGACATGGATCATCAGGCATGAGCGATGCTTGCAGATGTCAACAAACCAAGTTAGCAGTTAGTCAGATATTTAAAAGAAAGGATATTGTTTAGTCCAGCCAACAGAAAGTTGAATTATGGAGGGAAAACAAAAAGACATCCAGAATAAGACTTCTCCTTCAGACTTTGCACTTTAGTTTAGAAAAACTTGCTTTTCTGTACCATGGAAATAAAAAAGAATACAATGTTACTCGTGCAGGCCTGTTATGTAGGTACCGTTTTTCAGCAGTTACCATTCTAAGGCCTCTTTTGCTCCACACTCACGTTTTTTGTCTTCAATTGGGACTTCAGTGTTCTTTGCTTTTTCTCTCTATAGGTTCACTACTATGTGCAGTCACACATCCAAATAAATGAATACAGAGATCGTGTCATTCTGGTGAGTTTATTGTTGATGTACATACTAATTCTTTTAGATGTTTCTCTGATGCAGATATACCTACTAAATTGTCAAGAGAAAAAATGTTTACCAATTTGTTTTTGTTTCTTATACCTAAAGTTTTCTGTCTGTTCTCATTCCTTTTTTTTTTCAGCCCACCGCCTCAAAGAACAATGGCAAGCATATAAGTACCTGCTTGAAAATCTTGGATATGACAGGACTGAAGCTTTCAGCACTCAATCAACTAAAGGTCTTCTTTTAACTGTTTAAAGTTCTGAAGAGTGAAAACTCTCTTTTATGAGCTCTCCAGTTTTTCTTTATTATTATTGTTTTTTTCTATTTGTGAGGTTTTTGTTCCCACAAATGTCCTGTTTTCCATTTTAATTGCATCTTGACTTACATAAAAAATATGGTTGATGTAATAGATCACTCCTGCTTTTAGGGGCCTTCAATTTTACTGCAGATTACTGGATTACTTATTTAAATTCACCTGCATAATTTATGTTCAGCTGTCAGCATGGTTTTGGGTGACAGCTTTTGGAAGAATCTCCTAGACATGTAATAGATATAGTTGGATTATGATTCAGTCTAGGTTCAAATTTGGTTAGTGTGGATCATGATGTATCTTTTCCTTTTCTCCATGTTCTATCAAAAATGCCCATAAAATTTAAGTTTGCACCATCAATCCTCTAAAAGATTGAACCTAAAGACACATACACAACAAATTTACGTGTGTACTTACATGTGTATGGAATTCAGGAGCATGAAAGTGAAATACAGAGTACATACACACCCACACACATGCAAGTGAAGGCAAGAACCTAAAGGAGAGAAATTTTTCTTGTTGATCTTATTGCAGCAAGTATAACATTATAATTTGGAAAGGGTAAAAATGTCCTTTATTTGTTATAGATGTTTTTTTTGGGTTCATATAATGCTTTCTCTTTCTCTTCCATAAGTTCAATTGGTTTCTATCTTCACATGGGACTGCTTTTTCCTTGTATTTATTATTACTTGAACCAAACGGAGGCAGAAAATATATACGTGAAGCAAGTGGCTGCACATTCTTGAAAATTTTTAACAAAATTGCAACTTTATGGATGCCTGCACCAGGTTGATTTAGTCTGCTACTTTTTATGAGCTTATGAATTTGTAACATCTGTAGTCAAGTATCCTTTGTAAGTTAACAAAACGTGTCCCATGCAATGCAGCTGCTGACAATCATATCTACCATTGATGATCTAAACTACCCAGAGAAGACTGATACCTACTACATTGTTAATGCTCCATACATATTCTCAGCATGTTGGAAGGTGTGTTTTTCTCTTAAAACATTTTCGTTTATTTGATCTTTCTGCTGAATAGTTACTTTTTTCTGACCTCTCTTCTAATGCTGGTGCATGTAAGCAAACTTGGTCTTGGAGATACTGGTCAATCTTAGCATCGTTAATTTTTTCTTGTCCATTTTCTTTGTTATATAGGTAGTGAAGCCACTTTTACAAGAGAGAACCCGGAAAAAGATACAGGTTTTGCAAGGCTGTGGTAGAGACGAACTTTTGAAGGTACGGCTCTATAGATTTTTTAAAAAGTTCCAAAGGCAGAACTACCCAATAACAGACATTTATGGTTTTTCTTTTTACTCTTTAGAGAGGGTTTATATCAGTGGCATAGCCAGAATTTTTTTTTGTGGAGTGGCACTAATACATAATAACTTAATTTTAGACCCTTCAAAAATTCTTGGACCCTTCAAATGTATAGTAAAATATCGAGGGGCATTAATAGGTAATAAACCAAATATATGGGTCCACATTGAGCAACTGCCTGCACAAGCCCACTGCCCACATGTGACTCTACCACTGGTCCAGATGCTAAGTATTATTTTAGAGATTTTCCAACTTCCTGTGTCACATTCTTGTCAAAGTTGGGAAGTCCAGTTCTTGTGACGATTCTGCTAGTTGCTGGGCTTTTTACAAGGTTTATCGATTGCTTTATCTTTGTTTCTTCACATGTTGATTTTGGAACGTACTTCTTTTCATAGATATTCTTACAGATATGCTCAAACTCAAACCCCATAATGTGTATAGTTACAGAATCAAAAAGTTTGCTTATCATCTCCAATAAAAACAGATGGATTTTTTTCTTTTATCATTGTGACAGGTCTCAAAATTCCATTTTGTCTCATCTCTTTGCATTATAAAGTGTTCATAAATCATTAACTTGGTCACTTAGCAAGACAAGTTTTTGTTTGCGTTAAATTGATAGTTCCTTGTTGACCACGAAGAACATTTACAGTTGTTCTCTGGAGCACAGAAAGAGGTATATCATCGTTTAGTGCGTACCTGTTTCCAGTAACCAGCGATCCTGTGATGCGACTCCTTGCCCATTCTGACATAGTCACCTGTTTTATTGTTCATTGTTATATATCAGCATCCTTTTACTTATCGTGTTTTCTAGTATTATCGAGAAATACCCTTATCTTGATGTCATAGCAGCAAAATATCTATCAATTATCGATTACGTTGCATAGAAAGCCTTGTGATTTCTAGTTATGCATCAGTGGTCTCACGCCAAGCAAATTCTGTTGGCTTTGAATTCAAATTTGTCTTGCATTGAATTATCTCCATAATTTACTAAATAGAATTATACAAGTGCTGTCCAATCTTTGGAGCAATTGATCAACGAAATTTAGCTCAACATCCTGTATATTTGTGGTTGTTTTGTAGATAATGGACTATGCGTCCCTCCCTCATTTCTGTAGAAGAGAAGGATCGGGTTCATCAAGGCATTACAATGCTGAGGTAGATGACTGTTTCTCCTTGGACCACTCCTTCCACCAACAAATGTACAGCTATATCAAGCAGCAGTCTTTAGGTTCACAACTCACCATGCCCGCGCCTCAAGGTTCTTTCCATGTGCGTTTCCCTGAGCCTGACCCTGAAGGATCAATGATTGCCGAAACTATTGAGTCAGAATTGCACAGACTTGAGGGTCAAAATTCACATTGTAATCCAGGATCTCTTAAGATCAATGGCGAGTGAGACCGATGGAATAGAGGTACAGGAGAGAGGAGTGACCCACTAACTTATGCGACCATTAACCGAGAAAGTGCTGCCGAGTGAGCTCTTTGAGTTTTGGGGACACCAAACCCCAGTGGCGGTTGTGAGTTGTTTTACGTCCGCAGCCTTATTTGGTGTAGCCTTCAACCTATGGAGAATTCTGTTAGAAAATGCTAATTTGCTTTTAAGCTTGTTTCTAAATGTGAAGAACCTCCAGAAAAATTGGACAATTCGTGAATTGACGCATGGAGGGGACTGAAGAATTATACTATTAGTGCAGTACATGTAGTGATGGGTTTTTGTCCCATTTCAGAAGGATGTTTATGGAGCCTGTTTTTGTCCTTCCAACAATGGCGTCTTTAATATGACCATATGAAGCATGTAAGGAAAACCTTTCTGTGCAATCAAAGAATGAAGAAAAATATCTTGTACCGTCCATGAATATAATATGCTGAGGAACGACTCGGTTACTATTTCTTCTTTCAAGGAACTGCCTGTGATTTTTTTGTCCCCTTCACGACGTCTTCAGCAGGTTACTTCTTTTCCAGTCATCGATTTTTCTTAAAATCTCAAGGCCTTGTGTGCTATCAGATCTCGTTTCAAGATACAACGTACCCCTTTACCCGTGCTAACATCCTGAAGCGAATGAAAGTTTGCCCTTCCCCTCTCTCTGTCAAACTAGAATACATTATTTGGCAGTGTGTTGGAATTAAATAAGGTTCCTCGTTTCGTTTGCTTTTCATGTTTTCCCATCATTTAATTGGAACTACCAGGGTGCCATATTAGGCTTGCCCTTTCACATGTGAGTTTGCTTGCTTGGATTTAAAACAGTCCAATCTTCAGCTGAGACCAAACTAGTTCCTTGCACAAGTTCTCTCTCTCTCTCTCTCTCTCTCTCTCTCTCTTATATATACATATACTCTCCCTCTTTCACCTATTTTGTTTCTCCTTCTTTTTTATGACTATCATCTCTATTGTAGAATTTTGAATCTTAAAGAGTAAAAAGACTTACAGATGGTGTCGCACTGTGGGACTGGATGTACTCATTTCTTTCATATATCATGTACATCTAATTCGTCCCATCTAAGACTGATCTTTGCAACTCATCTTTTCTTTCTCCAACGAAAAGCTGCTGGCAGAATTGCTCACCACCTTTTATAAACAAAAGTGATTGTATGCATACAAAAAGTTGGAAGCACGGAATCACACTGCGACACACAACCAAGATAGGTAAAACACTAAAAAGGGGACCTTAATCCTGCCCATTTGGTAATTCTTCAGAAACATTCCACAGTTTCGGTATGGACCACGGACCTTCAAGCAAACGCTTCAATCTTCTATTCCGTGGTTTATTATTGGAGAGAACCTAGCTCATATGGCTCATCCTAATCTCCATGGCCTGCAATCCTGTTGACCAGTAAGAGCTCCAATTCTGCTTCATCTGCACCGTTACCAGCACTCCTATTCTCTACTAACTCTATGCCGCACTAAGAAGAATTTAAAGAAAAACTCAGTCCTAAACCTTCGCAAGAGTAGCAGAGGTCCTCCCCAACGCCATGAAGTTTATTCAGCTTTCGAAATCAAATTCTACGACCGATTACAACAAGACATTTCAACAAGTTTCTTTACCTTGATATATGGTAAATATATTAACTACTATTGTGGACAAACAGAGAAGGCTCAGACTGCGAATTTCTTTGTCCACTTGTGCACATTTCTTTCAGGTGAGCCGGAGGTTAACAATCCACAGACTAGAATAAAAAAGCCCAAAGGCCCTCCCATTCCTCTTGCTCGTGAGCTCTTGGCTTGTGTTGGGACTTAGGTGGGGTATGGTACATCGTCAACTTGGTGACTTTAAGATGAGAAACTTGACGACGACTTTAAGATGAGTGGCTCATTCATGTCATTTTCTAAAAAAAACAAATTGGAAAGCATGCAAATATGTATTATTTGTTAAATTCTCGTAGAATGTTGTTTTCCTAACTATTTTCCTACATATACATACTATTTGACCATGGTACATATTTTTTATGTCATATAAAAGAAAGTGAAACCGTTCCCTTTTGATTGTATATATTAACATTTGTCCTGCCTCTCTTTCTTTCTAGGAAACAGCTGTTCATTCCATCATACACGACAATGGCAGGACTCGCTGCCTAGATTGGTTCAAACATTGAATGACCGATTCGAGTCGAAGTCATATTTGATTAAGTTTAGCACCAGAAAGCACTTCGCTCAATTCCCTGAGTGGATCCACTAAAGCAAAGCATAACACACTAAAATCCAACAGGTTGAACTCTTATCAGAGACCTAAATCTCGATCCTCTGTATGATTTATCTCATAAATTCCAGCATAGAAATGTCCAAGTCCGAACTCGTTTAAATCTCTAGAACAGGATTAAAATGGTACCCAACGAGCCGAAACCCGCTGCTGGGTCCATCCAATAGGGAACCACCGCACCGGTGCACCAACCCAAACCCAGAATAGTCCTGTATCGAAAATGGTTCTCCTAAATTTATGCTTTATAAAAGGCGGTTTGTGATAACTACGTCGAGCTGTGAGGAGGTGGTCTGCGAGGTTGAGTCCATCTGCTTCGTCGGATTTCATGACAAGCGTAGACAATTCTTCTGAGCTCAACTCTTTTATTTTCATTAATGGTTTTCGATACCGATGTTATCGACATTTTTTTTTCTTCCTCTCCCCACCATTTTCTTTTAATGGTTTCGGAAACCATTTTAAAGGGTATTTCTTTTCCTTTGCCAACTATTTTCTCATTTTTTTTCTTATTTATTTTCGCACTTTTGGTTGTGGTTGGAAGAAACGGAAGGGAAAGAAACCAAAATGATAGACCTTCAAATGTTTGGATAAAAACGAGGGAAATGAAAGAAAAAAGAAAATTCTTGTTTAGATGTATGGATAAAAAAGAGAGAAATGAAAGAAAAAAGAAAAATCATGTTTGGATGTAAAAAAAGAAAAGGAGAGGAACTGAAACAGAAAGAGAAACTAATATATTTTCAATTTTTTTTTAAATTGAAGAGATTGGCAGGGAAATGAAAGAATTGGTCTCTCTCTACGATTCCCTCTCCCTCTCCACCTGGTTCCAATTTTTTTATCTTTTTTTTTGTTCTTTTTGGTGGTTTTTTGTTTTCACAACAAACACTTTTTCATATTATTGTAGTTTAAAAATGGCACTTTGAAACTCAGACCCATAATTTTTTTTTTTACACATGCATGCATGACCTTTTAACATTAGATTAACACTATGTTTTTTGGGAACTTTTTATAATTAAATATCTAAAAATAAAAATTTCTGTGGTAAAATATTTTGTGTAGTTACCATATTTTATTATTTATACGGGATGACATAGAAAGTTACTGTGGCAAAATATTTAAAAATCATTTAAAAATAAAGGAAAAAGAAATAAAATAAAAGTTAAGCTATATATAAAATATTTTTTTTAGTAACTTGTTTTCTTTTATTTCTTTTTTCTCCAAACAAGCTTTTACATTAATATTTTTTTCCTCTTCCTTTTCCTCTCTTTTTCTCATTTATCTCCTTAAAAAAAAGATTCCTTTCCATTCATTTGTATTTGGTGAGAGAAAGTTGCATGTGTCGAGGCCATTTTGGTAATTTGTTAAAACAATATTTTTTATACTCTTTTTATTATTTATTTCTTTTTTTTTTGTCTTTACAAAAAAAATCAACATAAACTAAATATATTTTAATCACTAACCATACTGGTGCACTAAAATTGGTGCATCAGTGCCGGCATATAACCAGGTTCGATAATTAGTTAGGGGATCGATCTGATCCCATCCCAGCTTCGAACCAGGAAAAAGAAAGAAGAAAGCCACGAATGCGCTGATGCATGCAGTACGAAGTGGCGACCCTTATTATATATATGAAAGAACAAAAGATACATGTTGGTACATTTTGTTTGAATTCGCCGATTCAAACCAAAATCATGCAACAATGCTCAGTTTCATGCACCGTTCGATTCTGATCCTATCCGATTCGCCGATTCATCGAACCTGCCTGCTACCAACCGATGAGCAAAGCGAAACAATGCAATTGGAAAAGAAGAGAGAAACGAGTTCATGCAGATAAAATAAAAGGTTTCAGAAGCTTCTTCTTTCCCATTGAGAAAGTAAACAAGAGGCCGGAGGAAGAAAGAAGTAGAGACGGTGAAGCAAAAAACTTGGTGAACATTTTTTCCACCTGCATGGATGGTGGCAATCTTTTGAATGGAGAATTTAGATTCTTGGAGAAGTCTTGCTAAATCTTGGGACCATGAGAAGAGAAACAGGGACTTTTTAAGTATTATGGCCGCCACTTTTCCTAAGCATTTTTTTTGTTTTTTCATTCCATTCCTGCAACGAAAAGTTCTCACACCAGCAATATAGCAACAAGGAGGTTAGTTAAACAATCGAAAATGGACATTAACCATTGAAACTAATTGTTCTAGAAATCGGGAATCTGTTGTTCATCTCATGCTTTTAGCAAACTTTTAACTCCAAACTAATTTCAGCAAAACTGCCTTCCTTCCAAATATATATATATATATCTTCATCGGTTTGGCTTCCTTCACAGAATCACCATCTTTCTTCCTCTCTTTCTGTTTCATTGTTATCATGGAGCCACTTGCAATTGTAGCTTGTACTGGAGGTGTGATTGGGCAGTTCGGTATCATCATGTTGCGGTTCCGGCCAGTTTTCGACGTAGTTTGCAGGCTGATTGATTGTCTCAGAAACCCGCGGCCGCTGCCTGCGAGTGCTGCCACTGCTGCTGCCATTATAGAGGGATTAGAAGCACTGGACAGACCTCATCAAGCCTGAGACTTTATATTGAGTAGCACATTGTCGCATCTTTGGCTATGTGTATTTCTTTTAGTATTATTGGGCAAGTGTGGAGTTGTCCCATTCACTATCTCTTTGTTAATGAATCTATAGGCAACTACACTCTAAATAAAGGAAAGCAACAAAAGTAATAAAGTCGAAAAAAAAAAAGTAAAAGGTTTAGTTGAAACAAAAGGGGAAGAAGAAGGAAAGAATATAATATGTTGGTTCAAATAAAAAACGATATGAAGTCGACAAGGTCTTCACCACTTGGCCAAAGGGATTTTTCTTTCATCTGATGACTTTTAAAATCCGATAGTTTTGTTCACTTTTTATCTTAAAAAATAAAACAGATTAAATTAATTTAAAAATAAAAATGAAAGTGATATTAACAATAATAGCAAATGATTAGGAGAAAAGAGAAATGTGTGACTAAAGTAATGCACCAACCAAAGCTTTTCCTTGATTTTAACGTAAAATAATTTTTAACACTTTTTATGTATTTAGAGAGAACCGCCTAAAGCTTGTGAAATTACAAGCAAGTACTTGTGTTAATAAAACAAATTCACGAACTACAGTCCTTATTTACAAAAAACCATTTTACCTTGGATAAAAGGGATAATTAAAAATGTCACCAGACACATATTCTAAGACTCTTTACACCTTGTTGCCTTTTTCTTTCTTTGATGTATAACGCTCTACCAGAGTCTCTTACCAAGAAAATCTCTTGATTGTTGAAAGGAATGAACATGACGTGCGGCTAATTCTTGATTTCTTGAACTTGAAGGCATCCAGGACCCCACATCAGGCACCGACGCAGTCCTCGATCTGGCCTTTGGTTCTTGCCGGAGCAATGAGATACTCCTCTGATCACCCAAAAAATGTTTCTAAAAACAAATGAATTCTTGCTTAAAACTTAATTTCTGAACTTCAGATATCTTTTGGGACCCCTTTCAACTTAAATTTTGCGTCCAACCTAATTGGATGGAGTTCTTATCTCATATTATGACTCAGGGGCGGAGCCAGGGCGTGTGGTAGGTGCCCGCCCCTCGCCCCTCCTCAAGTTTTTTTTTAAAATTTACATGTAAATTAAAAAAATCATTTATCTTATATAAAAATTCAAAAAAACTATATTTCAGCCCCTATCAAAATTTTGAAACAGTAATTCAAGTCCATTCACGAGTAGCTCCGCCCCTATTATGACTTGTTTATAAACTTTGATTCGTCATATCCCACTGATAAATGTGGCTTCTTTCAACTTTTTTCTTGTTTTTTAAACCAGGAAGAATCTAAATCTTTGTCACCACTTAATTGCTTGTGCCCCAACAGTGAGAAAGAGATGTCATGAGATCAGGTGTTGACAAAGGAGAAGATACCCAGTGATGACGACCTTCATGAAAAGCAATGGCCTCACATATATTCTCAAGAAAGGTAGATGGTGATGTTATAATGCTTGCTTCCACTTGCACCTTATTGGATATAAAGATGTGCTCTTCCATTAACTTATTGCTCCTAGCTAGAGATTTGATTAAAAGTTTTGATACTTTTTTATATTGCCTTTTCTTTAACAAATAAAGTGGTCTCAATCAGGCCATGAGAATTTTGACACCTGCGTTTTTAGATATAGCGCTTTCGGTTATTGCGACACTTGTTGAGGCGAGCGAGGCCGTCCACAGCTTGCGACACTTGTCAGAGCGGGGGACGGGGTTGGAGACTACATGGTGAAAGATTAGTGTGCCTATTGATTTCAAGTCAAGGGTCCTACTTCTTGGATCACTTGCGTCTCCCAAAGGGGCAATTTGTATAGTACTTTTGTATGGGATGTCAATATATCCGATTTGAATTTGGATATCTGAACGAACCGATTCGAAAAAATCGGATATGCAAAAAAATTTGATATCGGATTAATTAATGACATCCGATCGGATTCGGATATACATAAATGTCCGATCGGATTCAGATCAGATTCATTTTCAGACAGATATCATATATGTATTGCTATTAAATTTTTAAAAATTGGCAAAATTTGGTTCAAAGGTTGGATTCGGATATAAATATAAAAATCAGATTCAGATCTGATTCAGATTGTAAAATCAGATTCATATTCAGATTCAGATGTGATTTTTCTTTATTCAAATTCGAATCCCATTATGTGAACATCCAAAAAAAGCGGATTTGGATATGATCATTTCTAGGGCAGATTAGAAAAAAATGGTAAAACTTGAGAATTTGAGGAGGAAAATATGATTTATTTCTCATCTCATCAAACAGAAGAGAAATTTTTCCCATTTCGAAAATTCGGATTTTCAAACAAAAGAAAATTTCTGCCATGGAGATGGAAATAGAGCCCAAGTATTCTCTTCTTTTGCTTTCCTTTCAGAGACTTGTATGTGCATAAAAAATTTTCTCGTGCAACATTTCTCTCGCAAGGCTTCTAGAGGCCCTTAAAATGGAAGGACATTGGTTGAAAATTAACCGAGACGCAAACACCCGACCCCTTAGAATGGATGGTTAAACTACATTTTTGTGTATAAACATAATCTTAAGAATGCTTTTATATGAAGCATATAGCGCATTAAGCACCTTTTTTAAATATAATTCTGTGTTTTTGTAATAATAAAAAATTGAATGGCTCTGATAACATCAAATTTTTAAGAGCATAAAAAATCAATAGATTTCCATAAAAACAACAAGAACGACGAGGGATTTCTAATGTTACTATTTTGTTTTAAATATTCTTTCACAAGAAGTTAAGAGGTGCGGTTTTTGTTTCTAAACTATATATGTTGTCTGATACATACCAATTATCTTATAAATTATATTACTTTCTGCTATTTACTAAAAATAACAAGAAGAAATTAACACAAAATAAAAAAAAAAAAGGTCAACCTGATTCACCCTAATCTAACTTGGATCTATGATGGACTAAACATCTACTAATATAAATCCAAACATAATCAAAACGAAGAAAACAAGAATGACTTGACTGAAAATGAACTAGATCTTAGATAAATAGAAGAAATGTGCTCAATCATTCGAGATCTGACAAATAGTCCCGTTGCCCCAATATTGAGATCCAGGAACTGATCAGAGAATTATCCGGATCAGCTAGTGGGCAGCGAACAAGTAACTTTTTACCTAACTTTCAGATCCGTGTTATGATAATAATGTAGAGAAATATCTCACAATTGTTAAAATCCAACTACACTTTTTTCCTGATCTACAGTGAGAAATTCGATTCGAATTGAGTCCAGCTCCTCTGATTCCTTCTCAAAGCAATTCTGCTTGGCAATTTTGCGGGCTTCCACTAATGGATCTTCTTCCGTGCACCCACTAAAGGGATGTTCTTCCGGGAACCCACTAACTCGTGTTCTGCCATATCTGAACTCCTCTTCCAAGTGCTCCACAAAGCAAACTAGTTGCATCCCTGAGATAGCCTAGAGAGAAAAATGATTAGACAGACTTTCGTTTGATACTTAAATCCTTAGTAAAGGTTGCATGAACTCTTATCGTGGGCAGTAAAAAGAAAGGGGATGTTTTTAGTATTTAATAAAAACATGTCCTTTATAGTCATTTCACTTTTTTTTTATCTCACCGAAAACTTACAAGGGGTATATTTGTCATTAACCATACTGTGCATGTATAGCGCATATATAAATCCTTGGTGGATTGAAGCTGGTTAAGTGCACACTCCTTTCATCATGCATGCACAAGGATGTGTAATGATCAAAATACCCCTCATAAAGTGAAAAAAAATTGAAAATGACAAAAGGGAGAATTTTTTTAAAAGTAAAAAGACCAAAAAATACACTTCATTATCAAAAATTTCTAAAATACCTCAACTCTCTTTTTTTTTAGTAGTGTATATTTATTGTGCGCACTCATGAGATCGAGTTGACCAATTAGGTGCGGATTCAACCGATAACGTGAAAACTATTACCTTATTCTGAAAACTGATGTTGGGGGGTTGCCCTAGAATTTATTGACAAAAAAAGGGAGAGCATATACAACAAAAATGGGATCTGTGAGATCCTAACCATTTACAAAATGCCCTTGTATGGCATCTGGTTTAGAGACTGCTGATGCCATACTTGCAAACAGTGGCATTGTCAACTCTTTTAAGAAGATGAAACACTTCGGGAGCAAGATCATCTCTAATAAAAACCAGATTATTACACAGACGACTTGCAACGCCCCTCAAAATCAGCTGTACTAAATCATCTCTGAAGCACTTGCAACAGCGGCACCCATTGTTACAAATGACTTTGGTGTTGCCCAGACTCGTATCAATTGCTTGGATTGCTAGAAGACTTTGCTGAAAAACCCAAACTTCATCAGTAGCTTTGGCTGTGGCTGCACCACTCCAACAGGCGATACCAAAAATATAACACTCATTACTCTCCCTAACTAGAGCAGCCACAACCCTGCTATCCTTGTTTTGACACACTGCAGTGTGAATATTATGAGCAGTTCCATGTTCTCACCTTCAACCTCCCCAAGGTCGCCCAACTTGTAACCAAGTTTGGATAGCTTGTCTATAACTTTGCTTCCAGTCTCTAGAGAACATAAAGTCGCTGCAATAACTCCATAGCGCCTCACCACTATTGCTCATAGTAGCTTTTTCCCGTGCTTGCAACTGTTGCACCATTTTCCTATATGCCAGAGGATTACCTGCAGCAAACAAGAAAAAAAAAAAAAAAAAGAACTATTACCTTATTCATTTGGGATACAAAAAGTTTAGATTTGAAAGATCTAAATACACTGTCTATGCCAAAAGGAAAAACCAAAATTTAAAACCCCATACACACACACACATGCCAACCACACTAGAATTCACATTTAATATTGTCATCCACAAATAAGGGTGGGATCTGGGCCGAGTTGCCGATGGGTGCCCTGTAGGGGCCCCGGGTCTGGACCCGAAACCCAGCCACGCCAGCCAACACGAATTCCTGAATATCTTTATTAAGAGGAAGCAACATTTGGGTCCAGCCAAATGCTTCTTAAGCCCCAAACTTTGGTAAGCGTAACAAATTTTTCTGGTTCCGACACTGGTGCGACTAGCCAGCTCCATGAGATGTTGCCAACGGAGACACTAGCCAGCTCCATGAGATGTTGCCAACGGAGACAGAACATAGTGTGCGGTCCGAGAGTCGTTCCAATTATTTTATAACTTTTTCGGTGCAAGACGGCTGGATTGAAGAATTTTTCTTTCATACAAAAAGAATACGAATTCTGCAAGTGGGAAAATACATCTCGAGACAAAGTTTTGCAAACTCGATAGTGAAGGAATAAAATCGGTAAAGATTTGGTCGCATGTCTCTAAACCGGTGAACAGACTTCTTGCCTCTCAATGCTTTGTCCCGTGGTGCCCTGTCAATCATAAGGTGGTGCATTATTTTCAACCATAATATATCCCTAGCTTGGTTTTCCCATATCTACCATGAAAAAATTTCGTTAGGGGCTGTTTGATGCGCCACTACCCAACGGGAATAAATTTTTTGAAAATGGAATGGGGTCGCATCAAACGACGGCTCATTGTCCCGAAATCCCGACCGAACCCATGAAGTGCAATTTTAAGACTGGAATAATTCAGGTGGGCGGGAGGCTAATCCCACCGCTTGAGTCAAGTCTGAAGTGTCGTTCCCATCTGTTAGGGTCCAGAGCTGCTTTGTGATGCCTCAGGGTATGCATTGTGCTATGCACTATAATATAGAAGTTCGATGCCCTGAGAAATCAAAACAAAGACTGGCCGTCTACCAATCCCCTCGGGTATTCAAGACTGGCCATCTACCAATCCCCTCGGGTATTGAAGACTGGAATAACTATCCACCAAAATTTGAACGGCATAATGTTTTTGGAACTCCTATTTGCATTGCTAGCCCGTATACTTTTCTCAACGAAGATAGACCAAATCTAACACATAGATCGCTTAATCAATGAGTCACACTCTAAAGGTGCCAGCCAGGGCATCGATAAAGTGCCAGTAGGGATGTCAACACATCAAATTTGAATCAGATGTATTTTTAATTATAACTGCATTTTTCGATGTTCACATATTCATATTCAAATTTCAATTCCCATGTGAATGAAAAAAATTGTACATCCATGTTCGAAGCTGACATTGGATTCCACGATCTCCACAACCTGATTTTTAGATTAACATTTGATTCTGAATCTAAATCTGAAACTAAATCCAACCTACTTTCAAAATGTAAAGGCTCCGGAGATAGAGTATTTGTTTGAAAGTAAATCTGACCTGAACCCTGATTCCGAATATTCCGAATATGATCAAAGGTTTATGTATATCTGAATCTGATTCAATCGAGTGTCATTTCTTAAGTCTAAATCGCACCTGATTTCTAATTGGACATTATTGTTTTTATATCCTGTTTTTTTTTAATAGTTTTGTAAGATATTGATCTAAAGCATATATATTGACATCCCTATCGATCGGCATTTAAGAAATTAACAACGAATTTCACAATTAAAAAAAAAATCAAAGTTAGATTTTGAATGCTAAAATTTATAAAAAGGTGCCTGCATTTAGGCAAATAATAAATCACTGTCAGATGTTTAAAGTCAACAAACAAGTGCTCAATTGTTTAGAAAAACTCTCAAAGAGATACTTTCTCATAGAAAATCATTTTACATAAAATTGTAAAAGTATATCTCTTAAAGGCAAGAACATTATCCATTGGCTTTTTATGTAAGAAATGCTTTTGTCATTTTATTTCAAAACCTAACATTTTTCTACATTAAATAAGAAGGCTTTCCATGTTATGCCGCTAACATGGGATAGGAAGAAAAATTAGCTTCAATCTTTGCCCTTATAAAAGAGAGCGTCTTCCATTTAACTAGTAAAGGCATTTTGGTCATTTGCAACTCATAACACATGGTCCCTTGTTAGGGACAATAACATATAACTGGTCATTCTAATAAAAAATATTGTATTAAATGTTTGTGCCGTCAAGAATGATTGAGACATTCCACCGTCGCAGGTAAAAAGCGCGTAACAATCAATGTGCTTTAATCAATGAAAAGGACTCTTTAAGGATTTCCTTCAAAGAAGTACAGCTAATTTCTATTTACACAAAATTGAAGTGCTTTTGTGTAATTTTTCAACTAAAAAAAACTAAATTTCAATATACTTTTCCAAGTGAATATCCAAGAAATATAGAATTTCTCATTATCAGATTTCGGTGGTATCTAACTGGAAGCATATTCTTTGGATCCTCCAGAATCTAAAGGCAGTTTATCCCCACTCGTTCAATTTCCTTCGATATTATTGAAAGTTTTTAGAGAATATTCTTTGGCATATGACCGTGCAAAATAATTTGGACAATCATTTGCCTGTGGATCCAAGGTGCAATACGTAGTTTACTTTCAGTTGGACCCACACAGGTACAGATCCAGATCATATTTGGATCCAAGAAAAGATAACGACAGTTTGGTGCTCGGAACAAGCAAATTTTTGTGCGCTTCCACGTAGTTTAGGCGGATCCAAACCAGCATAACCGAACCAGGAACCAAATCCAAAAAGGGCAACCGGCGACCGATATTATGGTTCTAGGGACCATCCTAATACGGGTCGGATCCAAGCTACAAATTGCCAAGAAACCGATCATGACATTGGTTTCTCAGCTTTTATATTATCTAAGATGTGCACTCTAAATATCTCATTTTCATATGAATTTATAACGTTTTGATTATCACGTCTATATGATTAACTTAACTACGAGAAAATGAGTTATGTAAAAAAATTAGCAGTGATTGTTTCCTTCAAAATGCCCATTAAGTAATTCACACCTCTCTCTCTCTCTCTCTCTCTCTCTCTCTCTCTCTCTCTCTCTCTCTCTCTCTCTATATATATATATATATATATATATATATATATATATATATATATATATATATATATATATATATATATATATATATATATATATATATATATATATATATATATATATATATATATATTGGAAAAGTCAATTCTGCCGGATGCCATATAATTGTTGGATGACTAAACCTTAAGAAATCGTCGATAAAAGGATCATAAATCATCGCCAACTCTAGATAAACCGTCTCCCCACGGTAAGCCATCCTAATGGCTATTTAATGACTATTTTTTAGTAACAAAATCTTAAATTTTTATCCATCCAGCAGCATCCGACATCCGGCAGGATTGAATTGTCCACTATGTCAGCATGATTCAATCGTCCAATATAAAGTCATTTGTAAGTGTTGTGTATTTTTCAATCGAACCATATATTACTTTCGGAAAATCTAACCATATGAATGGGTTTTAATTCTCTAAAATGTAAAATTTAAAACATGAATTTTGAAAAGAGAACGACTTTTTTTTTTTCTTTTGGATGTGTCATAGTCGATTGATCTTGTTTGATATAAGAAAAATGCATGAATTACAATAAACAGTAGTAACTCTTGCCTTATTAATTCATTGATCTTGGTATCAAATGAAACTCACATTAAGATACCCCCTCAAGTCCAAGAACCCGCGTAACATGAACAGTTCATAAAGATTTTGAAACCAAGAGTCCTTCATAAAATTGATAGAGGTTAAAATTTAATTTACAAATCCAGATACATAATTTTCCTACTTGGATGACATTAACAAACCATGTAATACTTTTTCTAACGCATAAGTAAGATTTTCTTGGTTAAAAAAATTGAAAAAGCATTGAATTGACTTTTTAATTTTGATAAAATGTGGCTTAAACATCACAATAATATGATTTTTTTTTCGTTAACATGGACATTTATATCTTTGTTGTTAATTTTCTGGTAAACACATTCGCCGTAGAAATATTAAGTAGAGTGGATTACACTCAAGTGCGTTACATATAAGGGAGACGTGGAAGAAACATACTCTCTCTCTCTCTCTCTCTCTAGATCTCTAACCAAAATTCTTTTCCGAGCTCTGATATGCGAAAATGAAGGAATCTCCAGTGGCAGAAGTCGGTGAAGAAGCGTCCGGCGAAGCGAGCGGATCACCGGAGAGGCTAGCCGGCGGCAATCTGGAGGAGGAGACCGTCCCTTCCCACTTATTGTGGTCTCCGGCATGCCCAGAGATAGTGGAAGAACCTGAGAGCACCATAGATAGGTTCCTCCCGCCGCCGCCGCCGGCTGACCGGGATGAGTCGAACGACGTCTATGTGGCAGTCGGGAAAAAGGAATCGAGCCTTGACGTTCTCCGGTGGGCCTTGAGGGAAGCCGTCGTCCCAGGAAGCTGCGTCTATCTCGTCCATGTCTACTCCCCTGTCACCTTCATTCCTACACCTCGTAAGTCACTTTCTCTGTCTTCTTATATATAATTCATACAACTCCAGAGTAACAGTTCTCAATAAATACTCCCTCTTTGTCTTTACATGTATAATTCATATACACAACTCCAAAGCAACAATTCTCAATAAATATTCCCATTAAGTTTCAGGATCTCCGCACGGTTTTTTTTTTTACCAACTTCTCTTCTTTTTCAATTTCCTTTTTTTCAATTATTTCATCACAGTCCATTTTACTTACGATCGATCATTGTTCGAATAATTGGTACCTGGCCTACATTCATAATTTCACAAGCCTTAAGAAATAAGCAGTCCAAATTTCTTAAAACGTGAAACCAGAATCAGATTTTTAAAACTGTGATTTGGCAGACCTTCAGAAAAGAACTAGATTGTTGATTAATTTCAAATTTCAAGTGGACTTTGCTTATATATAGTAATGTGCATATATATGATGCATAAGATGTTTGATAATATCCACTAATATGGTTCTGTCTAACCTCACCATGTGGCGGCATATAGTTGGAATGATGAGCAGGGATCTCATGGCACCAGAAATTGTAGAGGACTTCATAAACGAGGAGCAGATTAAAAGATCAACCATGATGCAGAAATATATGAAGCTGTGCCATGATAGCAAGGTATATTTCATTACTTTCATTTCCATTTATATCTACAAGGTTTCTTTTACTTATTAGGGAGTTTAAATATGCTAAATGTGAATGTTGTTGGATTGCTAAAAAATTAAAAATCCGTCGCCAAAAATCAATCGGAGGAGAAACACTAGCTATAGTTTATGGTCCATTATTGGTTATTAGTTCTTTGAGTAATGGTTTATAGTGCTTTCAACAAGAGATTTTAATTTTAGACATCTGGGTATTTTATATATGTATATATAAAACCTTCCTTGGCAACTTTTATAAACATAACTATGAAAAATCACACAATTTTCTCTTCATTTGACATGTAAAATTAGGATAAAATTTAAATATTGTTTTTCACTTTTATGTGGCAAAATCCCGATTTAATTTCATAATCTTGTTCATCGATGTAAGACAATGCAGCCTGAGAGTATACAAAATTTTGTCCGGACTTTTAGGTGCAGGTAGATACGGTGATCGTAGAAAGTGACATGGTTGCCAAAGCTATTGTGGATGTCATCGATTTCTGCATCGTGAGGAAGTTGGTCATGGGGACGACGAAATGGCAGGCTAGGTAAATATCAATCACAAGCTTTTAAATAAAACACAGTTTTCAGGAACACCATGTTCTTGTTCTAAGAAATATGTTGTGATTATAAATGTTGTTTTAGATCTAACAATCAAAAGACTTGATGCGTATGAATTACTTGAAACAAAAACACATGTCTGCTATTTGTATATACATTACTATACTGTTATTAGTCGAAAAGAGATCAAATATTCTTGTGGATAAATCATGTTTCTCAAAAGGGTCGTTTGGCAGCAGAGACACTTTATGAATGTCTCATAAATTTATTCCAATAATTGAGTTAGGTTTTTGTAATATTAATTTTAGTGTTTCATGAATCTATCCCAATCATCAAGACACTCGCATTAGCTAATTCACTGGTTTGCTATCGGCTTGGTGTAACGCAGAAAAGGAGACAGTGGTAAAGCAGGATAAGTGCAAAGGCATGCTCCACCGTACTGTAAGGTGAAGATCATTTGCGACGGAAAGGAAGCCCATTTCTGACGCTCAGATCCGGCGGTCCGAAATCACGATAGACTTGGAGACTATCAGCTTGACCGCACATCTTCCTCAAAAACGATGAAAATGTGAAGTGCTGATGCCCTGATGGCGTTGGAATGAACCGTCAAGTGCATTAATATAACGTTAGTTAATTAATATTATTGTTCTTCACGTCCATGTTGAAATTTCAATTGAAGGGGGAAGAGAACAATGTAAAAGCTGGTAATTGGGGTCGGATCCAATTCTTTTACCCGGTTGAATTACTTATGTTCTTGTACAAAAGGGGTGAGTTGTGTATGTGCAAGTTGAAGCACCAGGAAATCTCGCCATTTGGTACCGACTCAAATCTGGATCCTGAAAACAAAAACGAGTTAAAGAAAGGGGGCTTTGATTATCGCTCGGGCAGGGAGATTAGTACTCTGCTCACTCGAATTAATAAAATTAAGTTAGAACGAGATTGGCATTTCTGTAATTGGGATTGGCCCTACAACGAGCACTCTTTGTAGGCCGCACAACGAGCCAAACCAACTCGGGCTCAATTCTAACTCACTTGTAAAAAACTCGACATGACATGAGCTCAATTCAGATTCGAGTTAAATTTAAAACGAATCGAGTTTAAGTTGCGAGAACTCGACTTGCAGCTCGATATGAAGTGTCATCAATCAGAGAATTTCAAGTGCATTGCTCATCAATATTCCACGCCTTATCATCAAAACGTTGAACAATATGTTCCATACGTTCATTTTTTGACGTTTACATCCATTTCCATGGAACAGAACTGCGGAAATTTTTCATTTTCAGCACTAAGGCAACATAACAAACATACTTCAAGAAGGCGCCGTTTGATACGAAAAGTTTCGGGTTAATGGAATGCATGTACCTAAAACATCTGTCTCAAGAACACAATGTTTCTTTTGTTGGGGAGAACTTGATATGATTATGTCCAATATTTATTGGTTGAATTTAAGTATGACATCTATAATCACCATAGTTCCTAAAACAAAAAACACACATTATTCTAAGGCCACAATGTTTTCTTTACCGAATTTCCTCCAAAAATCACAATTTCAAACATGTACTTTTTCATATTTTAAAATCAATTTGAACTTTAATTGGCTTTCCAAAACAAAGAATTGCCCTCAACAGAGTTCGAATTCCTCGATCTAGTAATTTTGGTGTTCTTTAATCCGAGAAATAATATTTATCTGGATCATCTGGAATCTGAATGCTGTTTTATTATACATTTCGTCAACGTCGTTAAATTCGTGCTCCGTAAGTATTTTAATTTTATGTCACATTTCTCCGGAATATTCTTAAGTATATCTCCTTGCAACTATATTTGTTTTCTTTGTTTGAATAAAAAAATAGTACAAGTTGAACGGCATCACGAACGCCAAAGGTATATCACTCGTCGTCGTAGAACAAGGGAAACGTCAATTTCTCGATCGCGTGCTGCCGGCTCCAGCCATTACCCTTGGGCGAGCAATTGAATGGATCTGGATCGTCGTCCATACGCACAAATCCAGATCCAAAGGGTTAGACAACGCTTCTAAGGGCAAGGTAAGTAAAGTCCCAATCATATGTACAATTTAATTTCTATCTAATTTCTCTCATATTTTTTGTATAAAGATGTGTTGTTACCCATATAGATGACAAAAACAATATGCAACCGGAACTGAAACAGGGATCCAGATCCAAATATAGATGCTGACCACGCCTTACATTTGCTGGAAGGAATATTGGGGCTGCCATTTGACAAAGCCAGTTATCGGCAAACCAAGAAATCGAATGAGGGAAGCCTACCGCCTTTTCTTTTAAGAGTTTTCTTGTTTGTAATTAAATTTAATATTTTTTTCAAGAAATGTTTTTACTTCTTCTATCAATCCCTAGAAAAAAAAAGCCAAAAATTGGTTTTTGCTTCATTTGGGAAATTTGTGCTCTTATCCACCATTTAAATTGTTTTAAAATTTAAAAAAATAATTAAATCCAACAATATGACTCAATATAGTATTCAATAAAAAAAACAGTGTATTTTCAAAACAAATAATAAAAAACATTGTGATTTCAAAACATATATTTCTTGAGGGCACTTTAGTAAGTTCACTTCTTAGAGTTTTATTCCTCTTCTCTTTTTTTTTTTTTTCTCGCCCGACCGCGCCGCTATTTAGCAGCACGCCACCTCTCTCTCTCCCTCTCCGCCTTGTGCGTTAGAAACTGTTCTCCGAACAAAATTCCGGCGAGAAGTCCTGTTTCAACAGAAATGCTGGATTCTTCGATTGAGGAAGCCGGCGAAGCGGGGTCTGCAGAGGCCGAAATTTGCTCGCCGGAAAGACTGCATGCCATCAGCGGAATTGACACTAGTACTACTTCCCGATTCTGGCTTCCGACTACCGGTTGCACCTCAGAGATAGTGGAGGAGGAAGCGCCTGAGGTCACGCCGCCGGCTTACAGCGACGAGACGAGCGACGTCTACGTGGCGGTCGGGAGGAAGAACTCAAGCCTCGACGCCCTCCAGTGGGCCTTGACGGAGATCGCGATTCCAGGAACCTCCGTCTTCCTCGTCCATATCTTTCCCCCAGTTACAGTGATTCCCACGCCCTGTGAGTTCCTCTCTCTCCGCGACTACGATCGGTTTCTTCCCGGAAAAAAAAAAAAATCGGAACCGCTATTGCTTTGCAAATTCATGCCCTATGATTTGATCATTTACTGGAAAAGAAATTCCATTATCGTTTACGGAATTCTCGATTCCCTTCACCTTAAGGCTTCTAACTTCGAAGTCAACTTGCCCTTGGAGCATTGTCTCTTGTTAAAAAAATTGAGTGCTTTAATAAACTGATTTCATACAAAGTAAATCGCGATTAAGCTTCCGCCGCAGCTCCGTGACATCTAGTTTTCTAATTCACTCCAACACTTTTAATAATCAATGCTGTTAAGATCGGTAAGAGCTCGAAGTCGAAATTTTGAGCCGAGGGTTACTAATTCATAAACTCTCGTACCTTCAAAAGCACCAACATGAAAATAAAATCGATGTTGTCAAGATCGATATGAGATCGGTTTCAGCTTTGTATCGGGTTGATCACCATCGGCATATTCACCAATCAACATTGTTGCGCGTTGGTCTCTATTCTTTCATTTTTTAATTGAAATAATATTTTAAAAAATTAATACAAATATGAAATAAATTGGTACAATAAAGCTTCTTTTAAATGGTGAAGCATAACATTCGATTTCTTCTTCTCTTGGCAGCCATTTTTCTTATCGTCAGTTTTTAATGTCCTTAAATTGCTATGCACAATCCGCTGGTTCATATCATGGGCAAGCTGATGATCGACAAGATTGTGCCTTTTCAACTTCTTTTAAGATGAGCAGATTCATTTCCTGGGTATGCAACCATATCCGAGTGTCAATTATTCAATCAGATGCATGTTTTTGGCAAAAATATTCTGCCGACTGTAAGAAGCCCGTGATGGTAGGCAACCATGGAAGAGCAATTAAAAATGTGAGTAAAAAAATTATATGATATATATGTGAAAGTCGATGCAGATGCTTTGAGAATATCGAGATCTTACTCGATGTCCCCACTGTGAGAAGTTTCAAGTCAAAGATCCTTGGAACCCTAAACTTGCCAAATTAAAATGCAAGATATTGCATTACTTTTACCTTCCAGTTATCTTATTTTTGTTTTAATTTTTGCCTACATATGTATGTTGCCTCACAGTGGGAAACATTAACCGGAACCACGTGGCGCCAGCACAGGTGGAGGCCTTCATTCATGAAGAGGAGAAGAAGAGAGAAGCATTGATCCGCAAATATATAAATCTCTGCAACATGTATGAGGTACGTGATATGTAAGCATTAGTAGGATTCATCCCATGGGAAGATAACTTAAAAATCACAGTCACAAATAATGTTTCCAAGTTTTAAACGGTAAGATTTTTCTCGGGTAAGCTTGAAAAAAGAAAAAAATACGATAAATTTTTAAAAATTAAAAAAAAATAAAAATAAGGGGAAATAAAATAAGTGAGAAACTAATAACACAAACCTCAAGAGATAAGTAGATTTGTAACAAATAAAAAATGAAAAAAAAATGTTTGGCATTGAAAAATAAAAAAAGTGAAAAAAATGTTAAAAAATGCATTTTTTCATTTTTAGCGTTTTAAAAAACGTGTTTTTTAAAGTTTAAAACAGTAATTTAATTTATCGTGTTTTTTAAAAAAAACACACATTTTTTTATGGCTATAGTTTGGATGTAGAGGAAAAAGAGGAGACTAATGGATAGAAGAAAAAAAAGGAAACGAGAGATTAATGACGAAAGAAAGGAAAGAAATTGTGAAAATCATGATTGTTTATAAAAGAAGAAAAAATAATTTAAGTTAATTTAGAATAATAAAAAAGTCTAAAACTGGATTATGTATCTCTCTTCTCCTTTCTCTCCACAATCAACAAGTACATTTCTCTCTGTGTCTCTCTTTCTCGACATTCAGCTAAGTTGGTTGATATGAGGCTAAATTTAGTTTTGTATCGGCTTGAATCAACCAGTCTAGCTTTTTCTTTTCTTTTCCTCATCCAATATATTAGACAGGGAAATTGCACCTGGGATAAAAAAAATATCAGCCGCTTTCATAAGTAAAATGGTTGTAAACATTTGACGCCTTCACTTATAAATTTAAAGTATGCTTTAAATGGCCGATACAACCTGATGAACGCCAACGTGTATCTGCCAATACCATGTCTTTGAGGTTTCCAAAATGAGACAGGCACCAATGTTCATTACATGAATTGACAAATTTTTCAAATTTAGTTCACCTAGTCTTAAACATAAAATTCATGACAAACTGTCAAAGAAATTACTTTTGCGAAACTAGTTTTGGTACTAAAACCAGGTCATGACTGCTGTTAGTAAGGATTGGTTCTCAAAGTTTTGCTTAAAAGAGAGACCTTAGAACGCCTAGATAGGATTGTGCAAGGACTGAATGTTCAGTAGTTTGTAAATACTTCTGAAATTTTAGTTCATAAACTTGTGCATACATCAAAATAACAACCACCATCTGGGCTCTTGATCATGAAAGTTACATCCATATGTCTTTTGGGAAACAAATTAACTTCAGACGCTTGTTTTTTTGTAATTGTCTCTGGTTTTCTCTCCATACTTCCAATCATGCAGAAGATAGTTGCCAATCAAGCAAGTTTGCCTTTGAGTTCAAATCTATTGTCTTTGGTTCTGAAACAATATAAATTTCAAACTTCAACTTATTGCAATGTCCAACGCATCTGTTCCTTCTAGAGACTGTGCAGCTTAATCAAACTAATCTTGTTTATAGCGCGCGGAGCTCAGCATGAATTCGAGCTCAGGCCAAACTTGAAGTATTACCATGCAGCCTTACTGGGAGGGAATGTGCACCTTGAGAGTTGAACTTTTGATGTTCTCTGAAGTTTTTATGACCATTACATGTATGCTGATTTGTAGGTGAGAGCAGAGACTGTGGTTGTAGAGAGTGACATGGTTGCTGAAACCATTGTGCAACTCCTTGAAATTGGCATGGTCAAAAGGCTGGTCATGGGGACAAGAAGGTCGCGCCGTAGGTAAAGCTAGAATATCTTTACATGGATTTCCAGATCGAACGCATAGTAATTTTATTGCATGAATTCTTTCTGAAAACATCTTTGTTTTTCAATTTGTGATTCTACAGAGTTGTATTTTTCATGGTCCTAACTTGGAAAGGAACTATTTGAACACTTTATCCACTGGTTGTGTACATATAAGAGGCCGTTTAGTAACAGCAATGTTACTGTCTTTCTTATGAATCTGCCTTAAAAAACAGAATAGATTCATAGAACACTTGTTACAACATTCCGTGAATCTGCACCATTTTGGGGGGCAGATTGACAGTAATAGTATGACAGTAACAGTATGTTGTTGCCAAACAGCCCTTAAAAGACAGATTAATAGCTTAAATTTTTTTACGTTTTGTGGCTTTTCACGCAATTTTGTGAACTCAAAACAAGGTAAACCTCTCTAGGTAGTCCTTTATCTACTTTTTCTTTTTCAAAAATATTTCATCTGGTTCTCTCATCCGGCTTTGTGGATGCAAAGATAGATTTGAAGCTTTTAGTCAGTTCATTTATTATCGACTGCTCTCTCTCTCTGCTCTCATAGAAGGAGGGGAAATGGGAAGGCAGAGTATGTGCAGAAGAACGCCCCGAACGACTGCGAAATAAGGATCATATGCGACGGAAAAGAAGTTGTTGCTAATGCTGATCAAACACCAATGTCTCCAGTTACCCCCTCTGCTCCTCCTCCTCCTCCTCCTCCTCCTACTACCACCATCAGTAAAGATGGAGATGATGAAGATGAGCCTCAAGATGAGAAAAGCAACAAACAGTCAGAATACTGCAAGTGCTTTCCTAGTTTGATCTAGTTTATGTCTTCGCATAAAGAGCCTTAGACCCTTATCAGGTGGTAACAGGTCAAGAGTTCAATACCCAGAATTTTTTTTTGTTGGCGTAATCTGAGTCAGGCCATTCAGCCTAGAAAAGAAAACAGAAAGAGAGAGGTTTTTTATGCTTAATTGTGTATTCATCCCGCCACACTGTTCAGATTTGTTCAATTTGCTATTCATTTGTCATCTGTCCATGCACGTCCTTGCGTGCTTCTTAGTGCTTTAAGCTGGTTTATATAGATTGTTGTGAAATATACGAATATGTAGAAGTAAAAAAATCATTATAGATCTGTACACATGTGCTTCCCATTTTTCTTGCCTCTCTCGAGCTTTGGCTTTCAAGCACGCACTGCAATTGTTGCATTTTCTACAAATACAATGGCATCCATGCGTGCAAATTGGTAAAATTTATACGACTCGTAAAAGGATCGTGCTGTATTTTTTTAAGGTTTTAGAAATTAGCGTTTTAACTTTGTTGACTCCTGAAAATTCAGTCTACATTTTAATTTTTGGAGATTTTTTCTTTTTAATGTAAATTGACTATGTCTTTTTAGAGTCACCAATCATCTAATTAGAGCTGTTCCATCCATCATGATGGAATGTTAGAGAAAAATAAAGAGAAATAACTTATAGGCATTTGCATCATTTAATACGAGTTCTCACATGTTTTTTTTTTAACCATCCATTTGCATCAAATGAACGATCTGATTAAATGTCTTGATGACTTTAAATAACTATAGTCATCTTTCACTTATATATATATATATATATATATATATATATATATATATATATATATATATATATATATATATATATATATATATATAATAACACCCAGGAAAGTAGTATGCACTGTCACCGTTTGCAATATAGAAATATAGAAAAGTAGCTATAGGAATCAAATGACAAGTAGACTCTCACCGTCCCACCAGAAACACCCCCTGCTCCCTTGTTCAATCTCTCGAGGAGCAGGTGGTGGGTCTCAGAATGGCCATAAACCCACTTTGCCTGTTTAGCTGGCTTTTTGCAACAGGAACTGCGTATGACTACCCGTAACACAACGATCAGACGCTGAGACTGCACGGAAAATTTGTTGGCAGTGTTTGAAAGCGTTCTTAGGCCCCACGCTGATGCAAGATCCGCCAGAAGACCTAAAAGCAACGGCAACCGCCGGAGGAACCACCCTACCTCCGGTGGGCACCACGCCTAACAGCTCCGTGCTTACGAACTCCAGAATTGAAGGCATTGAGAGGAACAATGGAGATGGGGTGTGGTGTAAATGCTTTCACTGTTTCAGAACGTCATAGCAAAGAAAGGAGGAGGAGGTGCGGCATCATCCTGATGCGAGGCTGCCGGTCGACGGGTGAAAGACCCAACTGCTCCGTCTTTACGGCTGTTTCTTTTGACTTCACCGTATTCTCCTCCGTTTAAAATTGCTCATGTTGATGGGTTGTGGACGAACTGTTTCTAGCACATTTGCAGTAGAACCTATCAGTGGGTTGTTTGATGACAAGATCATAAGGTCAGAAACATCCCCAGAAATCTGTTGGTCATTAGTCGCCGGTAGATGAGCATGTTGGTCTTTCCTTGTTGCAGTCGTTCCCGGCGGCGGAACCGTTGATTCGGGGAAACCGAAGATGGCATCCGTGTGCTGATCGAACTCGACTTCTGGAGATGTTATTCCATGACCCCATACATTAATCATGTCTGATCATACCAACTTATCGAAAATTGTACAGATCAAATTGGGATGTAGAAGTTGTAAATAAGTTGGGATTTACCGAACCGTAAAGGAAATGAAGGAAACACAAGGACCTAAGTTTCCTAATTCGTAGATTACTTTGCTTGGGACAAAAGCATTTGTGAAGTTGCGGAGAAGACAAATCAGCCAGAATAGTAATTTTGGATTCTTCCGTAGAAGAAAACTGACAAATCATTCTTTCAGAATGATTGGGATTCCTCACCAAAAGCTTTCGAGCTTCGAAAGTTGCTGCACACGAAAAGAAAACTTCTCAAATCCTTTGCTATTAAGTTTCTCATGGGTTCCCACTCGTTCTTTGCCGGTTCCTCCCAAGTGCAATCTCCAAAGCAAACTCATAATCTGAGTAACTTGGAACAAATAAACCGACAAGTCACATAACTTGGACCACTTAATGCAGATGTCGATGGATGGGAGTCCCCTCAGTGCCCACAGACATAAAGATATAAACTTTCTAAGAGGTATCAGTGGGCCAATAGGCTAAATTATGATGGCCCAATTAAGGACCACGACAGTCAACTTTCTAATAACCACCAAATCTACAAGGCTTCAAGAGAGAGATCTCATAGATAAATATGTCCTCTGTTCCAAGTTTGAGTCTATGTGAGTGCCTGGAGGCCCCAAAAACTGAGTTCCACTTGTCCCCCGCAAGTCCTCATCTTATCCTCGCCAATCAACCAGATGATGACTGGTAAAGCAGAAGGTTGACTGTGGGGACACTTTGTATGTGGGAAGGTGAGCGTGGGCATGGTGTCTAAAGACGAAGATACGCAAGGTGCAGCCAAGCCTTCAATCCAGAGGGGGGGATTCCTCCTATGTAATGAATCAAAGAAGAAGAAGAAGAATATGTAGGAATAATTTATCACAGTTTGTTAATGCCTAGTCAGACTTACGCTTAGATACAAGAGTTCAACAAAAAATATAATTTGTAAACATTATAAGTAAATTACGAGCAAAGAAGAAAACT
>JAANDH010000363.1:217633-260912 GCA_011799765.1 Nymphaea thermarum
ATATATATATATATATATATATATATATATATATATATATATATATATATATATATATATATATATATATATATATATATATATATATATATATATATATATATATATATGAAAACCACCTTGAATCAGATTTTCTGACCGCCTTGCAAATTTAACCAGAACTACTACAGAGAGGATTCAGATCATAGTACAGCACTTCCTTGGCGATGAATACATTTAAAAGAAATCAAATTCTAAATAATTTCCAGAGGACTTCTCATTATTAGCATCACTTACAACCTTCTTCTCGCTTGTGGATGCAGCTGCCAATGGAACTGGTTCGATTTCTACTGGCTTTGGAACTTCTGGAGGGCTTGCACAACGTATTAGAGCCCAATTCACACCTTCGAAGAACGGGTGCTGCTTGATCTCTGTTGCCCCACGCTTGTAGGCCAAGCGGTGCTGGGGCTCTTTCACAAGAAGTCCTCGGATGAGGTCTCTTGCTGCAAAACTGACTACTGGATACTCTGGAAATTTCAGTGGTTGCCCAACGACGTTGAAGAGGGTGGCTCTGTTTCCAGACCCTTTGAAGGGAGTCTTGCCAAAGAGGAGTTCATAAAGGAAAATTCCAAGTGTCCACCAATCAACGGCACTACCATGTCCTTCACCTTTGATGATCTCTGGGGCCAGATACTCATGTGTCCCAACAAACGACATAGATCGGGCATTTGTAGGCTCAGCTATGAGCTCTGGAAGTGGACTAACCTGATTACCAATCTCATTTTTGGACTTCTTCTCCTTCTTTGAACGGCTCTTGAAGAGACGAGGTGAGAAGCATGTTGGTTGGACACAGGCAGGCTGGATGCAAGAGGGTTCAATACATGCCGGCTGGACACAGTAAACAGGGTTTTTCCTCAACGGGTCTGTTTCTATAGATGACGACCTGACAAGCGTTGGATTCACAGCACAGCGTAGAGAGAGGTCAAAGTCAGATAGCATAATATGCCCATCCTCCCTTACAAGGACATTTTCAGGTTTGAGGTCTCGATAAACAATTCCAAGCATGTGCAGATACTCCACAGACAACAGGACCTCTGCCACGTAAAACCTGCAAAGGTGGAGTTATCAGAAAACATGCACGACAGACCTCGAGAAAATGGACGAACATCTAAGAAACACAAAAGATCACGAGAACCAAACAAAATGTTGCAAAAGCATGGAAAATCAGCAGACAATCATATATCTTACCTAACACCTAGCAATTACATATTTCACAAAGGTTTGATCCTTCTGTTTTCACTGAAGCCATCATAATAATAGAAGAATTTGAACACCGAAAATTACATGGAAGATATATCTATAAATGGAAAAGCAGAACTTGGAGACAAAAAAGATCCATAAAATGCACACAAGTTGAAAAATATTGCCACCAATAAAAGCTTAAAAAAGCATCTCTACGTTGGCAAGAATTGGCCATCGTTCAGGCAGAAAGGTTATCGCCTTCCCTTGCATCAGTCCTCAACCAACTTACCAAAACCTTCGGAATAACCTCCTCTCAATATTCCTACCTGGTTCAAGTCCATAAGAAATTTTACCTCC
This sequence comes from Nymphaea thermarum, assembly GCA_011799765.1. Lineage (NCBI taxonomy): Eukaryota > Viridiplantae > Streptophyta > Magnoliopsida > Nymphaeales > Nymphaeaceae > Nymphaea > Nymphaea thermarum. The sequence continues at coordinate 219,212 of JAANDH010000363.1, forward strand.
TGTTAAGGATCAATTATATAAAAATACATAAATGGACATGCAGCAGAAACAGGTGTTATACTACAAAGCTTTGCTAGAGCATGAACTGATCTCTTTCCATCATAAAGATTAGGTAAGATAATCATACAAATAGTATCCCAACCCATGGAACTTTTACAGGCCATTTCATGCACCTAGAAATTATGGTGTATAAAGCTAAGCAATCTAACCACGAAACTGTTACATTACATATCACCGTGCTCTGTAGCTGACAAATCCAACAGAAAACTCTGGTATAGTTCTTGCTCTGGCCAGTCTGTCCAATCCATTTTATCATTAGCAGCTAACCCCATCTGAAAATAACCTTTTACCCTTTACCCTCTGAAGTTAAACATGGACCAAGGGGTCAACGGCTAGCTAATAAAACAACACGACTTAGAGAAATCAAGGTGCATAACTCTAAGAGCGTGAACTTTCAGTACTACAACATGATCCTTTTTTGGTCAAACTTTCAAGATTACCAAACACCTTGAATTGATCGACCCCTTTTCAGAATTATAGACATCTTCTTACAAGGTTGTGGCAATGCATAAATATATTTCTGATTAATACCAGAAAAAAAAAAATCCATGAACTTCAGGTCATAAAAACGCAATCATGGAGACAACCTTAAACAGTTATCAAAATGAAATTGGGACACAAAAACAAACCAAAAAACATGAAATCACAAGAGTGAGCTTCTCATATTGCCCTAGCAGCAACAAACAGTCACCATTAGATCCCACTGTTTCCTCCTCTCAGAAGTTTCAAGTCCTTCCAGAATTATGTCTTGCCTAGATAGGAAAGGAAACAATAGCATCTTTTTGCCAATGGAACTTGTATGTGTTACAAATTGTTAACAAGTAACGGCTAAATTTTATAGATGAAATGCAGTAGCAACACATCATAAAATTGAAGTCAGATCTATAGGAAAATAAAAAAGGACCAAATCATACTTGGCAGCTTGCTCAGAAAAATGTTTGCCAGGCTGCCTCTGACGAAGGGTGTGCAGGTCTCCTCCTGGACAAAACTCCATTACCAAGCATGAAAACTTCTCAGTCTCAAAATGTGTATACAGTGTAGGAAGAAATGGATGGTCAAGCAATTGAAGGATCTCGCGCTCCGTCTGAGCCCTTAGCAGCTTCTTCCGACTTGCTAAGGAGCACTTGTCCATAACTTTCATAGCAAAATAGCTCTTGGTCCCACTCAATTCTGACAGATAAACACTACCTATATCACCACATCCCAACCTCTTCAATAACCTGAAATGGTTCAACCCCAAAAGACCATCTTTTGACCGCACAAACTGGATGGCTTCCCATCGAGAATCATTTGCCTTATGTGGCTTGCTCATGCTGCTACTAAAGCTACTACAAGTGCTCTCATCACTAACATCAGTACTGGTGCTACCTCTGCACATGCTGCTCTTTCCACTCTCAACATATTCCACTTGACCACTGACCTTCGCACTCTCGCTGGCCTTGGCAACACTGCTGGTTCCATCACTACACTTAGCAGATGCTGAACTATCTTTCATGCCATCGATTAACTGAACATCTTTCACATCACCATTCTGGCTTAAGCTTCTGGTTTCTTTATCACCATTGTGCTCCAAAGATTCTCTTTTCTGGTCTAGGTGAAGCTTCTGTACCGCATCTACTAGTTCTGATCCGCTAGGTAGGGGGTGCCCATTTGGAAGGGTCGTCGAATCGATTGAACTTGGTTGTTCCAGACCTGCAGCAGCTACACTCATGGTCTCTGAGGAGGTAGGTTTCAGAATGCACTTTTCTTCACCTGGCTTAGAGTTGGGCGGGATATCTCCAAAGCCGTTGGCTACAATCTGCTTCCCATCAGGTTGTTGTGCTACCTTAGGTGTAGGTGATTTTTTCATTGAGACTAATTCTGTCTTGCTTTATACTGAAACGGCAGGTCAAATTACAATCTCCCCAAACAACTCAAACGAGAAAATCGGTTCATCATTTGCGGATCCCAAAGTGATTACATGCAACCACCTCCAATATAATCCCCTAAAATTTTCTTCTTTGAAGCAACCATTGTCTCAAATGACTTGATGACCTCCTCTGCAAGCATACATATAGGGAATTATTTAGAAGAAAGTGCAGGGATTCACGCCTGAACAAGTTTTCTAGGCCTCAAACCAATTGAAACTATAATATAGTCCTAATTTTTTGACGCAAGCATAAAAACAAGAGTTACAGCAACAGAAACCACAATATTACAACAACAAAAAACACCTCCAGCTAGGGAATTTGATGCCAATATATCAGGAATTCCAGATCCAAGCACCAAGACAATCAAAAAACAAACAAAGCCCAAAAAGAAGAAAAAGAAAGTAACGCCTCGAACCAGCTCAGAAAAAGTGAGATCCCGACAAGGAAAAAGAACAGATAGAAACCACATGAAAGGTAAAGGGATGGAAACCATTTCGTCAAAATTTCTAAGAGACACAACCACGGGAAACGAAGACGCACCAAGATCAAGAAACAAGATTTCTGCGCCCCAAGAAAGAGAGGAGAAAGGGCCTCTGATTTCCTCTCTTCAGGCCCTGAACCGTGCTAACAATAACTCTTTCCCAATTCAGCCAACAAACCATTTTAATGCACATAAACCCTCTTCCTTCAACAGGTACAGAAAAGAACTAACAACCAAAAACAGCACAGTTCACACTGGGGGAAGGTGGGCGAGAGAGAGATACCTGGAAAACCGAAGGTAATGAAACTTTAGTCTGCAGACAACCAAAAAAGAGGAAAAGATGAAAGACTCCCCAAGTGGTTTCCTAAAGACAGAAGGAGAAATGGAGGCTGATGATTAAAAAAGCGGACGCCATGAGAGGAGAACTGAGAGAGTGAGAGAGAGAGGTGGATTGTGTTCGCACACAAAAGTAATTGGCATTTTTTATTATTACATATTTTTATATGTAACAAGTTTTTATGTCACAGCAGGGTCCATGGTCTGTACTGCATGGTCTTCGCTGTCCTTGCATATTTTTGAGCAGTGACACCGTCCCATTTGTTTCTGAATTGACTGAGATGCCCCTTAATATTTGACTCTTGGCTTAATCATGTTGGGTTGTTGCAGTCTTTAGAATGATCAAGATATCCAACTCTCAAGATCACAAGCTCTGCCTTTCCTGATTTAAAATGCTAAAGAAAACTCTGGGATTGAAATCGAAGACCCGAGATCTTTCTGACCAGCTTCATATCTTAGACAGGAACAGAAATGGGAAGAAAGAATAAGCAAAAGAACTGCAACATCATATATCTGCTCAATGCAGTAACTATATATCTTAAACAGTATTATCCCTTGCAATCGCCCATTAAACCTTCCTTCCTTTAAAAATGTGCGCTACCAACCTTCCAATAGCATCCCATCTCTCACTTCGAGCATCAAATTGAAGCTTTTACCAAAACTAATGTCAGTAAACCATGGGGAATGGCCAAACTTAGTAGCTGCGAAGCCTGTTTCTGTAACTTCACATTTGCCGGAAGTGTCATCCTCGTTTAGGTGTGATTGGGAAAAAGGTGAAAGGAGTCAGAAGGAAGAAGAGAGTAAAAGTATTTTTCATATGGAATAATTTCGTCATTTATCTTGTCCCCATTCCAACCCGTCAGAATCAACAGATGGCCCCTCCCCTGTCTGCTCTGCACAAACTGACCACACATTATACTGCTCTGAAATTCCCCTTCTACCCTTTGACCATCTAGAAATTACACGTGCAAAAGCTTGTTCCCTTTCCATTTTCATCTTTCCTTGGCCATGGTAACCCAAGAAACCATTTTGGGATAATCTGGGATTATCTGGCAACCCCACCATTCGTTTGAGCAGGCAACGGATCACGGGATTTTGTTCAATTAATTGTTTGGGAATGAAGAGCACCAAGATGGGAAATTGAATGAATCCCATTGTTCCATGAACTTTCTTTCACATTCTTTTCCGATAACGTGACTTTATTCCGTTGCGTCTAAAAGCAATGATCAAATCAGTCAAAACATGCACGGAATACTTGGATATATACATATGAAACTAAATTAAGATTGGTTCTTGCAGACCTGTTGGGCAGCAATTATTTGCTTGGAATCAATCCCCGAAACGTTCTTGGCATTAAGGTTGGTTCTTGCAGACCTGTTGGGCAGAAATTCTTTGCTTGGAATCAATCCTTGAAACGTTCTTGGCATCCCAAACAAGAAAATTTCAGTATATCAACTAAATTTTGAATTATTTATACTTCTCAGCATCGTGTAGGGAACTATTGATTATATATATATCAGATTATAAGGAACTAATGTCTGCACCTACTCTTGATTTTAAAAGAAATTTGAGTTGAGCCCAATATTGTCCATATTCTTGCAAGTGTATGGATTGAACTTAGATAGATATCGGCAAAAGCTGCAGGGCACCAATTCAAATTTGGTCACTCAAGCACCAACTTGTGCACAATCCACAACCCCCCCCCCCCCATTTATTAAGGGGGGCAAAAACTGGGAAGAACATAAATACATTTTGTTCTCATATTCTGCACTCCAAGTGGGAGCAAATCCAGAACTTCTTGGATTCTTGAATTTCTCGATTTTTTAAAGACAAAGGGAAGCCGATGAGTTACTAGATTCCAGAATATGCCACATCAATAGTCCAAGAAATGTAGGGTTTTCTTTGGAGGGGCGTCAAGAACACAAATAAAGTGGGCAAGACGTCATTTATGAACAAGGATGAGCTTATCCAAGCATTCTTGTAAACCAAACCCTTTGTGTAAACATCAACGTTGCCCGGTGAGGGGGGGACAAACGGGACCCACCAGCACAAACAGGGGCAATTTCGTCGATTCCAAAGTCAAAGACCAGGGTCGTCCAGTTGTCCTCCGTCGCATATAATAATCTAATTCATGGATTTGCTCCACACCACGAAAACCGGAGCCTTGCGGCATCCGTTTCGGACTATATGTCAAAATTACATAAATGCCCTCCTATATGAAAATGACCACGCGGTCCCTGACTGAGAGAAAGTTGTCACTTGTGCTCTAATGATATTACTAAATTACCCTTGATCGAGGGTAATAGTGCAACCCTACGAGGATCCACTTCTGGCCGTAACCGGGTCGAACCACAATGGATCGGATCATTTGGATCCAGACAAAAGGGCGTCGTGTTTGTGTTTGTGTTCGTATCTTATTTGGATAAAGGGGAGCGTGGACGTGCACCCAGTATATCCCACTAACTATTCTTTGGGGAAAAAAATCCTTGACATTTGTCATGAATTTCTACCCTCCAAGGCTAGAAAAGGGTCTACGTAATCGTTATCCCAAACATGCAAACACTAAACACTAGTCACAGAGCTAGAAATTTATTGTTAAAACGCACTTTAAATTTAAATTTCAGGCTTTATGAGGCATTCATATATAAAAACTGAAAATTAATGAAGTTTTTACATAAAATAAATTTTCTTGACTGGTGTGAGCAATTCCAGCTTCAACCTAGCTCCGCCACTGCCCGACACAAACACAAGCTGAATTTGGGAAATGAAAAAAAGTTCCTAGATATAGCACCCTAATCTAAGAAAATACTTCTCAGATTCCAGAATTATTTTCTAGGGCCATCAAACGCCTCCTTATGAAAATTTTGACATGCCAAATTGCAAGCATCATAAATATCTCTTGCTTTAATTACATAAAGAAGTTATAAACTTCACAGGTTTAGCTTTTAAGTTTCCGTATTTTTTTTACTATATTTTCTTACTCTAGTATTTATAATTTAGGTTTATGATCGGATCCATTATGGAGGTCCTTGTCACATTCAAGTCTGGACCCAACCCATCAAGGACCTAGAGTGGTCCAGATCCCAAAGCAGGCTGTCAAGTGGATCAAATCTTCCGGACCTGCCCAACCCGAACCAGATTACGGGTCCAAATTTCAGTCTCTGCAGAAAGTCTAAGGGCATATCCAGAATCAGATAAGCGCGATATCTTCCACTATCGTTTTCCCTGGAAGTGGACCTTTCAGCTGGACCCCCACAAAAAACCCGATTCTTAGTTGACAGTACTGGGAGATGGACCTACCAAACTGGTCCGTATCAGTAACACTGTTGAACTCGCAGTGTCCTCGTCTAGTTTGAAAGCCATGAATCCAGATCCGACTCCAGTCCAATATCCAGTTAAAACCGAACTGCCCATATCTTAATTATATCAGACTGATCAAATAGTGTATTATCTCATGAATGAGCTCGTTTTAGAAGCAGCTCTCCGTTGATTTGGTTGTGGATCTTAAGATCACCATTGGTCAGCATAAGCAGAAAATATAAGATTACTTTGAAGATGTGATTTGAAAAGATGAGCTTATCTGCGTTCGATAGCTACATAAGACATTCATGACAGTGAATGAATTTCACTTGATTAATCAATCTTTTTGGCCGTTCATCATGTTGAAGTTTAAACTTTAAACTCAGCAATTCCAAAAGACCAAAAGAAGAATCTTATGTTCATAATAGAACACATGTTCCAAAAAACGCCATGTTGTTCTTTCAAGCAACATTATTCGATCATGCACAAAATTTGATTTTTGAATTTAAGAGACAACATCCGCAAGTACTAAACTCATGTTTCTCGGAACAGAAAAAATATGTGTTCTAAAAACGCAAAGTTGTTCTTATCAAACACATTGAAATGATCTTTTTTACTCAAATTAAAGGATGTTCTGTCCATTAAGCACCGGCCTCGCGAACTCATGTATGTGCCTTCAGTTCTGCCCACTCTTCATTCGCCTTCTCCTCGAAAGAATCCATGTTAATACGAGCCGGCTTATCTAGCCCACCCTTTCTCGACTTCGAGCTAAATTCTGGCCAGCTTGGTTATCTAGACTACACTCATAAGAGCTGGAGCTCGAGCCAACAGACCTGAACCCAAGATCAACGGACATGAAATTTGTGTGTGTGTGTGTGTGTGTGTGTGTGTGTGTGTACTTGTTCAAATGGTAATTTCTTACATGTATTGCTTCTGCTGGCCCATAGCACTAATTTTCTGAGACATGATCATGTTGATCAAGCAACCAGAAGTGACATGCAGAACAAAGTGGATCCTGTCGGACCATATCCGCATCTCCTTTGATGGTTTAGATGAACAAGGACAGGTTGGAGCAGTTAGAGTTTCGCGGTCCACTACCTTATGGTATCGACAGAACGGCTGTTGCTTTTTCCTAATCATGGATGCTGCAAATCCAGAACAAGAATCCAACTTTTCATCTTTTTCAAGCACGGAGGACCATGATCAGTAACTTGAGGCAATTCTGTGTAAAGCTGAGGAGTAGTGCTGGGTAAAATTGTAATGACTTCAGCTTTCCAGCATGCCTCAGATGCAACTGGCGGTTAGAAAAGCAGAGACTAGAACTGGTTCCAAACTAGGAGAACAAGCAGAGTGGTTTTGGTTTCAGGATTTGGTACTTGCAGCAAAAGACCATGTTGGCATATGCATCGCTGTAAACCATAAGTACAAAGTTTTTGTAAGCCATACAGAACTTAATAAGAATTCGCAAACCAAATAGTGCAAAATTCGAAGAACCAAGTTTCCAAGATCACAAATGCTTGATCTTCGTGAGACTTCAACGCTCTTTACATCCACTAGGTCACACCTGAGAAAGTCTACACGGAAAAGATTCGTCTACAACTGGAGACGAGCTTTAATGGCTTCACCTAATCCCACATTATCATAAGAAAACTCCAGATCATAAATTCCGCAAGGGAGGATGTCGTGTTGCTGTTGACTAGTTAAGGAAGAGTCACACTTCCACCAACATCGATTGGAATTTATACCAGCAAACTCACGGCAATGAAACCAACCAAAACAAGGTCATATGCAGGGAATGTCAGGTCCTTTGTCACGGGCAGACGCCATTTTCACCACGTTCCCCCCTTAGAACAAGACAATGTTGAAGGATAACTACATGTAATCGTCACCCAAATCTTTTAATGATATTCTAACTAAAAATATTCCCCATTATTGTATCAAAATTTGAATAAGAATATTTCGTAACAGTATAGCTCAGATACTGCCTTGAGAAGAACATCTCATGTCAATGAATTCAAAAATCAAACGTCCACGCAACAAGGTGACCTGACTTGTACTTGGGTCCGACCAAAGCACCAGAAAGCCTTAAATGCAACAGATAAATGATGGTGGTTACAGGCACGTATTTTATAAAATGGATAGGTCCTCCATAGAGCTTGAATACGTCCCGGAAAGAATTGCCTCTCTCTCTAACAAAAAACAGAAGAGAACAAAACAAGAAAAGGTACATAATCTACTCCAAATAAATATGGAGCGTATCGGATAATGTTAACTTCGTATATGTATACACAGGAAGAAGAACCCGTTAGGAACATCAATAGCAAGGAAGATCTTCCCCATGATGATCCTACAACATCTTCATGCATGTCTGCCATCAAGTCAAGAAAGTTCGATAATGATCTGCTCGCACTTCTCCTCTAGAATTTTGACAGCTTCAGTGAGAAGCACTTCTGGAGGCAATGCACCAGTTGACTCGATTGTGACTGCAAAGAAAAGGGAAATGTCAACCATTATTTCCTTTCTATCACCTATGCCAACATATCCTCAGGAGGACACTAGTGCAGAAATTAGTGCAATAGACTTCTCATTATTATGATCGGACACTTGGGACCAGATTACAGGATTGACTACCAAGTTGGATTTATTACCCAAAAAACAAAAAAAAACAAAATTGTGCAGGAAAAACCCAATACTGACACAGCTAATGCAAAGATTCATCTCCCATCTGCTTGCAAGGGATGAAAACTGGGATGCATCGACATGCATTCTTTCATTTGACATGCATTCTTCAAGAAATTTGGCCGCAGCACACCAAAGGGCAGTGGCAAATTGAACCAAGCCTTCTGACAAGGTTGATTCAAGACTCAAACAATGACAAAGACAATGAGAGAACAGGAATAGTAGGTCGATAGCACATACAGATAAAATGATCTTTGATGCGATGTAACTGCACAACTTGGCTCCAATCAAATGCAGAGTCTGTTTCTTCCTCTTTGTCCTCAGCATCAGATTCCTCTTTTTTCTCATCATCTTCGTTGCCTGCAGATGCTGTCCTTTCTTCCTTCCGGATGCACTCTCGGCACAGGGTGCAAGCACGAGAATTGGTCACAACTGCCTTTTTATTACCTGGTCAGTTTTCACACCACAGCATGTGATACTGGTTAATGAACATTTATAGTAAATTCATCAGACACCAATGTACAGGATGTTAAATAATGGAAAAACGAGTGCTTGCGAAACACCATGCTGCCTTTGAGAAAATATGTATCCTGTCTGACCAGTGGGACAAAGGTCTAGGCTACATCTCTCTTATCTTCCTATAATGTTGTTCCCAAAAAAAAAAATCTTTCTTGCAGCATATCAGAAAAAATTGTTGAAAGTGCAACCATATTAGCAGGAACAACAGCAGAATTGAAGATAACACCATAATGAATTGCAATCTATGGCCTTCACCCAAGATTCATTGAACTTCTACAAACAATAGTCAGGCTAGACTTGTAAGGAACAACATACAGGCCAAGAAGAGGCCAAAACCAGCGAGCCTCATATCTGCATGTCCTTGTTTATTAGCTCAAAAGAGGACCTGACAAAACACTGTGATGCAGTAGATAGACAAAGGCAAACGTGAAGCTGAATATTATAAATTTTGCACAAGACTGGCAACATTCTTGACATAAGGGAAACAACAGCCAACAGCTGTGACCTCAATACTCTGTCTCATAAGGTACACATGATCACCTACTGACAGGAAACAAATCTGATGTCTTTCAATCATATGTTGTCTAAATAATTTTCTTTAATAGCCCAAACCATGAAGTCAACTATAACCGACAACAACCCTCTGAGATGGTCATATTAGGAATAAATTCTCCTTAGATGTCAAAGATAATAGGACCCCACTCAAATGATGGTGAAAATGTTGTCTAAAACATATATATATATATATATATATATATATATATATATATGTATATATATATATATATATATATATATATATATATATATATATATATATATATATATGTATATATATATATATATATCAGGCAGTGGTTGACAAATTTTTGTTGCAATCTATAATTTCCTTTTATTGACATGGGAGACTAGTCTTATTACTTTTCCCGAAAAATAAGAAACAGCACCCATCACAAACACAAGATAATTAAATATGAAAGCAAGGTCTCTAATGAAAAAAACAGAAACAAGGTATGTGCTCCAAACGGTTCCTTCATTAAAGTATTTACACATCCCACCTAACCATTGCATAATTAGACAAACAAGTTCTCTCATAAAAAAGAACAAGATTTGAGCTCCAAATGGTTCCTCCACCATTTCTTCATTTTTCCCCTAAACATACCAAACAAGATTATCATCCATTTTTGCATGCTCTCGCAACTCGCAAGGTATGTTGTCCGCAATCTTTGTCTCCTTTATGCAGCTCATTCTTTGAGATAATCATATATCTACAAGATAATGAATGCAGTTTTTACCTTGAGCCAATCTTTCTGGATGGGAAATTATCTACCCTGTGTGTGTGTGTGTGTGTGTGTGTGTGTGTGTGTGTGTGAGAGAGAGAGAGAGAGCTAAAGCTTAACCATAAAAGCTACTAGAGAGGAGACTCCATCAAAATAAATATGTGAACAAATTACATGGAGCTATGAATCAACTTCAAAGTTCAAAATCATTGAAAATAAAGTACACAAGCAATTGATTAACAGCTCAACTCACCTCCACCCAAGTCTTCAATGTCAAAGACCTTGACAGGGCACTTTGCCACAAGCTGCTCAGCTTTATCGCCAACAACATCCTTTAGCAATACAACCTTGCAAAGATGCCAGAGATTCATGTGTCAAACGTGATTTTAGTGTCTTAAAGAGATAAAATATACATAGTCTGAGACAAATTTAAAGGATCCTGTTTTACCTCAGGAAGCATTCTATACCAAGCTGTAGCCACTGGGGACCACTTGGCATGAGTTTTCCCAATCCCCTTGACAGCATGAGCTTCAAGTTCAATAATCTGAAAGCAGGTATAGGTGCATCAGGTACAGAGTCCCAAAATAAACATTTACAAACTCTATCGAGGCCGAGGGCTATCTTCACTCTCAAATAATTGTTGAGAGAACAAAGAGAGGTATACTTTGACATTTATTTTCAGGAGCAGCAGCATCAAATTAGGGGCGCAAGTGAAATTTTCAATGATAGCAAAGAACAGTTAACAGCCAGCAAAGGCTTATTCTTGGTACTATCATTATCAGTAAGGAGCACACTATGCTTGCCTACTCAATAAGAGAAAACATTTTGTACATGTGGACGTATCTATGATCCACAAGCACCATTTTGCTGCTATGACTATCAAAAGTCCACATGGATGTAAGACAAAGGAGCAATCAATTTTTTTTTTTTTAAGGGGCCGTTTGGTAACAGTAATGCACTGTTTTTGTCCTATGAATTTGACCAAAAAAAGGGCAGGTTCATGGAACACTTGTTACAATTTTCTATGAATATGCCTCATTTTTAGGTGCAGATTCTTGGGACAGTAACAGTGTGGTATTATTGAACAACTGCTCCTATGGATAACATACAGCCAAAACAAGCAAATAATAACATTTCATATTTTAGTCTTATCAGGGCTCATGCCAAATGAGTCTGCTATGAAATGTCAGTGAACCAAATCCAGCTGACTTTGTGGGACCAGAAAAATAGTTAATCGGGTCTGATTTTCATCACTAATTACAGACCATACCAGACATTATACACGTCGGAATTTGGTTACACTTAAACACTGATGTTCCTAATCTGTATGTTCTGCTTTCACAAATAAATCAGCAATGCCCAAAAAGCTAAAAGAAGTTGCTTAGCTCAGAACTCAGAACCTGGATCCAATTCATACTTTCTGGTGTTCTACATCTTTCTATGCCAACAATACATCAACCACAAAAAAATCCAACAGAGCAATTCTGTGGCCACTGTAATGCATTTAAAGCATCAAGGGAATCCCCTTAACCACTACTAATGGAATCTGCAGAACTATAGGGAGGCTATAGTACCTGGCCAGGACCAAGCTTGGCAATGATGATGTCAGGATCTTGAACAGTGACTGCATTATTCGAAAACTCTGGCAATGACCTTTGGTCACAACTAAATGCAGTATAAGTTTTTGGCTTTGAAGATGAATCTGATGGCTCCTTTAGAAATTCACTCCCATTAGACAACCATTGAAGTTGATTAGATTTCACTGTAGCAGCAGTGGAACGAATGAAATTATGAGATTTAAGATTTCACACCATAGAATCATAGATTGTTACTAGAAGAACTGTTAAAGAGTATGAGGACTAAAAAATAACCACTTCCAATTACACAAGAACCACACCTGTCAACCGAGGACCACCTCTTTTACATTCTACGTGCAACTTGAAAACAATTGTGTTCTTCTCATTAGCAACATCATTTTCTGCCAAGAAAGAATAAATTTTTTCAATGAATGCAAGATTGAAATTCATATTTGCATGTAAACACATAGACAAACTCCAATAAAACATGACAGTCCAAAGAGAATACCTGACAAACACTCGAACAATCGTGGGTCTACTTTAATCGGTATCAAACCTAATCTATGTGCTAGCACTTCATCTTGAATAACTGACGTGTTATTTGCAATAAAGACCTTTTCAATAGCCATAGTTGGAACCTAGTATCAAACAAAGATGTATGAGAACTTAGGAACCCAAAAAGAACATTCGTCCATGATAGTATCCGCACAAATAATGACTCATCCATGATCTATATCCATGAATATAATATAAGGACACATGAAAGCTTAACTGCATTTGGAATAGAAAAACATGAGATCAAACAACATTACCACCAAACTGATGAACCTAAAAATCACATCATCAATTACATAGTTTAACTTTAGACTCTAGAATTGTAAATTGACCAGGGGACCTAGATTAAATGACATTGAGATACAGATCCTGAGATCCATGATGTTAAACGACCAACCCAACTTGGCTCTCTTAATTACCTGGGTGAGACAACTGCCAAATCTGCCACTTACAGTTCAAATATAAATTTCTCGCATGCCTTGGTGGAATTAGATAGCCGATTATGTAGCAACTAGCAAGAATAAAAAGTTTAATACATCTGCCCCTTCAGGAATATATTTCAAACGCAAATTTTCAATGCATTTTGTAGTTAATTATGAAGATCCTAAAGTTTTTAATGGTTCTGGATAGATCAATAGGCATTGATCCAACCATCAAAACATGTTTTCTGTAAAACAATACATGGATTTTAAGCTAAATAGATCTTTATGAAGCTGTGCAGTTGAGTTTTATAGATAACATATCAAGAGAATCTCCGAAAGGATCTAAATCAACCTACAGCAAGATCGAGGCATTCCAAGTTCCAAGTATAAGCACAACTCTTCTCGTGCATTAAATCACTGACTTTTGATAAATATGCACATAAATAGTAATGATGGCCTTAACATCATGCCTCCAAATCCAGGCCAATAATCCGAGCTGATTATAGCCAGCCACTTCTATTAAAGACTAGTAAATTTATAACGGCAATCTGCTTCAGGCACAAACCTCAGACTGGGTCAGACATATGGCAGGCAAGTCTACTCATTGGACTACACAATTATAAGTTACAACATAAAGAACTAAATTCTCTACGGAATGACTCAGTTTACACATTGTTGGTTTAGAACCTGAACCACCAATGTCTACCCCTTGGAAAAAGGATGATTTTGCTTTTCAGATTTTGATGTATTCTCCTTCAATAACTCACAACAGCCTCACCTTTGAAGTTTGAAGACACACATGTTGGATGTTTTAGCTTTCTTTCTGCTTAACAGCACGCACGAGATGGGATGACAGAGCCAACTTCTATGATTTTTACATGTTAAAAGATCAACCCACCTATAGCTGCCATCACTCAGTTAAGTACAAAACTCAGTACTGAAATTCTTCTGTCAATTTAACCTTTAAAAAACACAAATTGGTAAAAGACTATTTTTCATCTCCCTTCATCTAAAAGATGGATAGAATTATATCAATAGGTCGCAAAAGATGGCTGAGACAGTCGACAATCAGTCACAATGGAAGTGTTTACAGGATTTCCAAATTTGGAGGTGGGTAATGGTCCATTATTATAATCAACCTCCACCTTTTATACAATCAATGAAACGATTAATATCAGTCTTCATGATGCTCAATGGATGTTGCTGACCTCTGCTTGTGCAAGGCAGATCAAAAACAAAAATGCAAAGCAAAATGTCAACTAATAAAAGCCGCAGTTTGTCAAGGAACTAACTTCTCGGAACAGGTAATCTGATAAAAAAAACCATAAAAAACACAAGCTGATGCAGTTTCAAACCAGCATACAATCTAACGAAGCATCTCAAGCAGAACCCAATAAATGTATAACTGCCGTTTCAGATAAACATGATACCTCTGCAAGAAGGATCCTTCTGAAGGCGTTAGCAAGTGATGCATCAATTCCGACCATATCAAATTCAATCATCTCCTCCGTAAGTTTAATTATGTCCACCTTAAAATTTTTACAAAAACTTTCAACTCCCCGACCGTTATCAATACCCATCGCGGCATATGCTCCAGAATACTGAACGCTCTCTGTCTTCAGCAGGTAAACATAATAGAAACACAATAAAATTTATAGGTGACAAAAATAGAACATTTGACTATGTAAAGAAATTACGAGTCTAAAATCATTATAATATTCAATAACTATTTAAACCGGACGAGAAGAGAAATAAGATTTGGAAAGAAATCATCATAGAACAATTATATCTAAAAGACCAAAACGAGCGAAATTATCTAACATCGACCAAGATGTCAATAAGCTAGAGCAAAAGAACTACAAGATTAGAGAGGGGTAGAGAAAGAAAGAGAAGTTGCAAATTCGCATCATTGGCCACAAAAACAAAATGAAAGCTAAATGGTAGAGAGGAAACGAATCAACAGAACAAGACCCTATCTAGAGAATCAATTGAAAAAGTATCAATAAAACAACTGAAGAAAAAAAAAAGAGAATATAAATTGAAAACCAAAACGCTCTAACTCTCCCCAAAATTCAGAAGAAAGAAAAAAAAAATCACCAAACTAACAGACCACGAATTCCAGAAACCTCCCTTCTGCATGCCCCAACAGAAAACCTCGAAAACAGAGAGAGAGAGAGAGAGAGAGAGAGAGAAAGAGAGAGAGTCCTTACGTGAGATGGAGCATCGGATGCACAGAGGACGCGGGTCCTCTGGAGCTGGAGGTGCTCCGGAAGCTGCCCCATTGGGACGTCCGGCATGTCCAGAGCCGAGACCCTGGCCGTCTTCTTCCCCATTCTCTCCGGCCCCTTAAACCCTACTCTCTCTCACTTTCCGATTAAACCCAACTTGGTTTGAAAGTCCGTTTCCAGACCTCAGGGGTCTTAGACTTTTTAGGGTCTGTTTGGATGGAGGGAAAAGTAACGAAAGTGAGGGAACGGGATGCGAATGGCCGGTCGGATCCGGGTTGAGAAGACTACATTCTAGTTCCGGCCCTGAACGGGTTGTCTATATTCGTTCAGGAGCAATTCGGGTTATGGTAGTGACCCATGAGTCTTTTGATGATCCGTGGGCAGGGACGTAGATCTGGATTTGAATACAAGGTGATGCCATTAGATCCAAATACTGGTGCAAACCCATTTCAATTTTCATGGATACGAACCTGGATCCACAGCGCATGTGATGACACTGGATTCCCTGCAGAATCCAATCTATTTTTACATGTCTTCGAACCGGAAAGTGCAACCCAGGCCAGGGGTCATGCTTTATCAACCAAATGTGAAGTTCAAGCTTGCATTTGGCCGCAGCAGGAAGAGTATCAGATTTCTTGTTTCCTTTCCCTCTAATTCTTAACTTTGGGCATGCAATGGACGAAAATTCAATCGCTCAAAGCCACCATTTTGTCCATGTTTACCATACAAAGACATTATTTTTTGGCCTTAAAAGAGTTTCCTTCGTCAGATTTAAAAGTTTACTAAGTTTTTTAATCCGTATATTTATAAAGCTTTGAAAGGCTTACAAATATATGAAGTGCCTAGTGAATAAAGTTAAGGAACACGCTTTTGTGACCAAGTATTAGTAGTCTATGGAGGTGCAGAAATCGTGGTCGACAACCATCACATACTTACATTTGTATAAGCTCTCCAGATTAAGACATAAATCATAAATGCATGCATCAAAGAAGTTAAAATTATTAAGAGATATTCACGTTGCAGAAAGAACTTCTTAACTTGAATTTGACAGATACTTCCATTTGGAGATTTTACAGAAAATACATCGATAGGACTTTACTGGAAATTAGAAAATAAGCTCGCAAGTATGTACACGCTGGAGACTCAGAAACCATAGAAAGAAACAGACTTATTCACTCTCCCTTTTTAGAGAAATTCAGATTGAAGCATAATTGAATCTCAAGTCCACGAATTTAACGTCAAAACAGTTCCCCCCAATCCAACCTTAAATCCATAGTTTATTTACATATAATGTGAATTTAAAGCCTAAGTTATTGAGAATCTCAATTTGTTTAAATAAAATATCTTCCAAATTACACCTTTTAATGCAGCCTCGGATCTTAACAAAAACAACAACCTACATTACGAACAGCTCCATAATCTGACCATCCACTGGACATCAATGGCCACAGGTAAAGTCAAGACGCCATTACATCAATGGCTGCAGGTAAATCAAGAAGCCATTTATGCATCAGATGGAAACGGACATTACATACTTTAAATGTATAGTTGCAATCCTTGTGCGCCTGTGTGTGTACGGAAGGGGTGGGGAGAGAGAGAGAGTTCTCAGCCTTCCCCAAGAGTGAACACTGGTCTCTGCAAGAAAATCCTAATTGAAACATACCATCTCTACTTCCGCTGTCCTTCCTAGCCATAACAAGAACTGTGCAAAGACGAAAACCTTAGATACTTTTATTATTTGATAAATCAAGGGCAAACCGCCAAATTATTGGCCGTTATGACAACTACAGAAAAAAAATTCCCCGTTCCCAGAGAAAATTACAACTATCAACGAAGAAGGAAGGCAAATAAAAGGAACTTAGAGAGATGGTAATTCCCTTATACCAATTACAACAAGTTTAATACATCTGCTATAGGAAAAATTTACTCTACAGAGGTAAGTCAGTGGAAAATAATGAAAACCCCACCATTTCATACTTACCTTCCAGCCCTAAAACCTCAAACAAAATTCAAGGAAACGAGAGGGAAAAGCGGAAGAACGACGCTAAACTTTTACCACCCACAATAATTCAAAACTTAAACTCACCAGGGAAACCAGAAAAGGGACAAAGGAAAAGGAGGATCTACACGTACCCTCCACCGACTAACTTAAATGGTTAATAATGAGTCAATGATGAATTCCTTCCAACCAAGCAACTTGACATTTTCTTCAATACTAGGCAGGCGGAAACAGGGACCTGGTTCCATATTCCATCTTGGCCTCCTTGTGTATATATGTACATTCACAGATCTCAGGCCGATGATCCATGCAAGTTTTCTCATTCTGCTTTTAAGAAATTCTGGTGTCAATTTATTAATTTTCAATAAGTATTGCCCCAATTTATCTGTTGTGATTGCTGATAGACTCCAGCTTGTGGCCCAGCAACTTCTACGGCAGGGCCAATGGTCTGCGACTGCTGCAAGAGAGGATGCACTGTAGCTGCTGCCATGGTCTGTGCTGGGTGAAAAATCCCTGCAAATGCACCATGGCCTCCTTGGGTAGGACCAAATGTCACATGCTGCCCTTGAGGAGGCAAGTTGTAGAACAAGCTAGCCTGCAAACTTGAAACATCCCGGCCAGGAGCAGGAACCCAGACACCGGAGCCCTCACTCTGTAATCCAAAAACTGATACTTCAGCATGACTAGTTCAGAGGAACCTCAGTAAAAGGAAGAAACATGCAAAAACTTGTCCATGAAAGTGATACAGAAACTGACGCCACAACATGAAAGTAAGCTAGAGAGAAACACAGAAATGATAGGAGTAGAGCAAGCAATGAAGTTTTAAGTAAAAGTTATGTTTAGCATACCTGCTGCCCAGCAATGTAGACATTGTTTTCTTTGAACTGTGACCCACCAATGTCCTCATTCCCGCTAGAGTTTCCTGTAGTCACAGGAGGACTGGAACTATATCCAGCCGGAGCTGAGCTATAATTTCCATATCCAGCTGGCATTCCTACATTGGTTGCATTTCCAAGGTTCGTTCCTGGCTTGTATTGAGAGAGAGAATACTTGACTGGAGTTGCGGCTGCAGCAGCCGGTGGTGGGAACATCAGACCAGCTGGAGGTTGCTGAGGGAAAGCAGTATTACTTAGAAAATGATGAAGAGATGGTGGTGGAACGTAGACTGGAGGGAAATATTGGTTGTAGTGAAGATAGTTAGGAGGATAATGCGATATATGCATGCCAGCAGGTTGCCTAAATACAGGCACAGGTTGCTGGTTTACAGCAATAGAACTCTGCATGACTCCAGCAGTTTGGGCTCCAATAGGCGAGGAAGCAGTGCTTGATAGAACAAGAGAGTTTCCACTCTGCCATCAACCCCACCCCAAAAAAAAAAAAAAAGACAAAAGATATCAATTACTCTACTAGTAAAATAATATGAACAAAAACAAGAAAACATGCACCCTGCCTCAAAAATGCACACGCAAAGCAAGTGAAAAATTTGCTGCAGAAACAAGCAATAAGCAAAAGCCAGGGTTGAGAGCAACACATATTTCTATCATGTCAGAAGTATCAAGTTGCTTTTATGATAGGGATGAGGAAATTGTGAATTCCTCAAAAAAAATACCTATAACTGTTTCAGAAAATAACAATAACAACATGCATAGCTGAAAAATCAAACTGAGAATAGTCAGACATAAAGCATTGTAAGGAGTAACAGAGGCATTATACCACCTTCAGAAGACATAGAGTTCTACCTAACCATGCAGCACAACATTATCAGAGTCTACAAGATAGACAGGGTACGTAACAATGAAGTTGATTCACCAAAATAGTTTGGCAATTAGCATTATAAGATCTTTAAGAAACCTCTTGTGGAAACAAGAAAACATCCAGCACTGACCAAGTCCGATGGATAGATATCATTACAGAAACAAGAAAAGGAAATTATTATGACTTGGAAGTTGGAATTAGCATGAATGTACAAGGATAAAAGTAATGAGAAAAACAGAAGCTAGTAAGTCAGAATTCAACAACCTCTGCCAGAGATGGGCCTGACTGAGCAGACAATACAGCAATGTTTCCATTGTATTTTGTAGATGAACCAGGGACAAGAAATTGAGCAACGCGAGCATCACCATCAGTGCCAGGCCGGTAGAATGGTGCATAGTAGCTTGTTGACGGATCAAATGGTTGCTGAACCTAAACAACAGAATGAGACATGGAAAATTAATTAGACAGACAAACTTGAATGCAAATATGTGCAAACACACTCACACAGTAAATTGGACATAAAGATTAAAAGGCTTACAACAAAACTTGGAATGCGAGAGACATCACAGCCCTGAGGTTCACTGCTTTCAAGTGGAGGAAACTGACCGGACATTATCGGTGGAATCAAACCAAAGGTGGAATAGTTAGGAGCAGCTTGTACAGCAGAGTACTGTGGACCACCTGATGCAGGACCAGCATCCGTCTTGGTTTGATCAGATTCCAAATCTTCCCCAACATTTGTTGAAACATTGGCATCACTGGGTGCTAAATCATCTGTTCCATGAGGGGTTGACTGTGGAACATCAAGATACTCTTCCTGATTGCTTAAGTTGGCATTAGGAACGCTGCAGCATTCAAACATTCAGCAAAGTTTTAAAAAAAAAAAAAAAAGACACATATTCAAGGCAAGACAACGAGCAGCCCCAGTTCAGGTCCATTAAGTTTAAGCACAGGAACCACATAGAAACCACCAAGCAAAACATCTGATCAACAGAAACTTGATTTCACAATTAGAACACAGCATTTCTTTCTGAAACACACTAAACCAGAAGCTCTTCAACTGCTGTTTGTCTATGGATTAAGTGAACAACAACATAAGAGATGTTTCATACCTTGATGAAGGCTCCTCAGAACTTTCATCTACCACTTGGGACGATTCAGACAGAGGAGTAGAGCTTTTCCCACCATCCAGATCACTTGATACACCACCAACGTCAAAGCTAGCACCAAAGCTTCCAAAACTCAATGCAGACCTTTCAGACTCAGGAACTTGAAGGTGATTTGGAATAATGACATGCTGACCATCTGAGAAGTGAAGCTCTTCTAACTTCTTTTGAATTGTTGAAGTAGCTTCTTCTGACACAACTGATCGTGAAGGCAATGACTGGAAACTCACTTCATTTGTGCTTGTCATACCAGTAGACAAGCTCCGGTTTCCTGTTAGTGAAGCAGAACTCGGAACAGTGGGCTTTGGCTTCCACTCCTTGCTAGGTCCAACTGCTGGATAAGAGAAAGGTTTGTTCCATTAGTCATACTGAAAGATGAAGCCTACACATAGCCACCTTGTATGGTAGGTTCTTGGACAACTCCTCAAGTGACAGCAGAAATAAAGTTCTTAACCACAAAAGGCAGTCATAATTGTGCAGCTTGCAAAATATGCATGCCACCAGGATAATTCACAACCATAAAACAGAAGCAAATTTCGTGCAAGAATAGGAGTTTTGAAAAGTGTCACAGGAAAATCACACCATTAATTTAGGGGCGAAAGAAACAACCCCAAAAAGAATCAACAGTATACCATATATCACCTTTCTGTGGACCAACAGCTGGTTGTGACCGCGAACTATAATTGGATGAAGGCCTATTAACAACCAAACCAGATGGAGTGGATGTTGCAGTAGACTCAGATTCTTGGAGTTGGTTTCTTTCCATTTCTTGAGGTTTACTCATTACCAGCGCACATGAGGAGCTTCCAGTCCCTAACATGGCCTTATCACTGACAGATGGTGATTGCTCCAAATTAGTTGCATCATTGGAAATATTTTTATTGACGTGTAGCTGGTCCGGCAAGTTTGGTGCAGCCAACTTCACCTCTGAAGGAACTGTAGTAATTGCCTCATGATTTGGTCGATGACTTCCAATTTCACGCCTAATAGCACCAACTGCACCTGCGACTCGTGGACCATGGGATGGATTTATCACAGGATCAGATGATGACGAATAAACGCCTGACAAACAAGAAGGTGCCTGACTTGATATTTGACTAGGATTTGCCACCATTTGTCCACTCTGAGCAGAAATAATAGAACCAGTGCTTCTTTCTACTTCGGATAATGGAGTTTCCAGGCTTCCTTCTATCATGTTACGGTCAACAAAATCTTCTCTAGCAAGAGAATCCTTTATCTCAGATACTGGGGCTGCATGGACATGAACTGTGTTATCCTGGATCGTGCTTCCTGAACCATTAGGCATTGCTGATATTGGGCTGCAAATGATAAGCAATCAAATAAGTATCTCCAAGCCCCAAAAAGAAACTGGATTACAGAACACTGGTTGAAGCTTTACTAGCCGTGGTCAAAATACAATTCTCTGTTTGTTAGGAGAAGTGGAACGTTAATGCTCTTCAGATGTTATGGCATCTCAGAGACACATAAACCAGCTAATAAGGAAAGCATAAAGCAATACGCATAAACAAAGTTCTCAAACAGAAATATGCTACATATCTTGCATTTTTTCCAAGAAATTCATATTTGACCCTGCAAGCAGAGGCACAACTTTGCCCAAGGAAATAAATCAAAGGCCCCCCGTATCGTGCGATACGGGCTGATTTCAAAAAAAGGGGCTCAAATTCCCCTTTTTTCGAGTTTTTTTATAAAAACCCACCCCTTCTTCATTTTTAACCTAGAGATTGTACTGCCTTGGAGGGAAATCATCGATTTCCATCATGAAATCATCGATTTTCACCATGAAATCATCTATTAAACCATGGATTTGTGCGTGGGTAGTTGATTCCCATTGGGAGGAAAGGTTTTTTTTTTAAATCGTGAAGATGAAGAAGAAGATGGAGATGAGGATGAAAATGAATATGATGAAGATTATAAATCTATGGTTATGAAATTATGATATAAATTATGTAATTGTTAACTTGTGCTTTCTAGATTGATATTGTTATGAATTTTGATGTTTACGAATGATGAACCGTAACTTTATAGCAATAATAAGTCTATTATTCTGTAAAACATGTTTTTGTGAAGAACATATTATTCTTGATTTTTACTGATTTTTTTATAATTTTTTTGATTTTTTTCCTATTTTTTCTGATTTATTTATAAAAAAAAACGAAATGTTTACGACACGTTACGATATTTTACGATACGGCGTATCTTAGAGCTAGACCGATATGGCCTACGATACGCTTTTTACAACATTGCATATAACAGAGAAAAATAAAGCAATACATGAAATATAGTAGCAAATCTGCCCATAAGAAACAGAGGAAAGAACTATATTATATTTAGCAATATGCCACCAAAGCGGAGCACATTCCTCATTTGCTTCAATTTCACCATGTTGCCCCACATCGTAAATTAGGCAGAAACCAAGTCGTCCTGTGTAAAAATGTTGACCATCAACCACCATCATGACACGCATAATGTGGATCTGTCAGAGTCCACAAAATATGCCAATATCAATGAATCCAGACAAACTAGTGCCTTGCCCATTGGCATCAACCAATGAAGTAGGCCAAAAAGTAGATCCTTTAGGCTCCATATCAACAACATAATACTCCTCTCTCCTCCCCCTTCCCCCAACCCACTCTAGAAAAGGAAGGTAGACAAACCATGAATTATCTTGTATAGCCATATGACTACAGGATGCATGTGCATTCTTAACAAGACTAGAAAAAGACATGCTTATCCTAGAGTGAAACTCTACCTACAATACCTGAATTATCCCAGGGATAGAGTACCTGTACTTAAAGTATATTGACAACAGATATTGCAAGGACAACTGCAAGAACATGTTTCACAGAATGCTAGTTTTACAACAAGACCAGTGCCTTTGTCAGAGGAACAAGAAAGCCATGGGACTTATATTTGGAGCCACAAATAGCTCAAGTGTACTAACATGCATGTCCAAATGTGCATGAAGAATTATTTTTATAGCTACCTTGACAGAGGACTCTTCTGCTTATTCTCAGAAGTCTGCGTCTTGCATGAAGAAGATAATATTGGAGCTTCTTTCTCAGGTGCTTGGTCAATCCCATTTTCCTTTGCAGCAACAGTTTTTCCACCACCAGTATCTGCCCAGAGGGAAAAGGCTGCAAAGTTACTTTCAAAAGATCTGAACAAAATCTTGCTCAAACCATTAAACAAAAGATCAAAATAGTATATCCTGTCTCGTTCCAGTTAAATAACAAGACTGACTACTGCCTGATACTGTATCTTTGCATTAACTTAGCAAAGAAAACATACCATGTGAGATATAACGAGAAGACAAATTCCCTCTTCCACCCCTCCCACCTCGGCCTTGCATACCAGCTCTCCACCTATGATCCGCAGCCTCTTTGTTGATTGTGTTCTATAAAACCGTTCACATTAATGTGGTATCAGAATTAAGAAAATGAGGAACCAGACCTCTTATAACTGTTTGCATAAACCGAAGAAAAAATATCACCTACTACCAGATATGAAGGTGACACATGATGAGTAATTTCTCTGAATATCATGAAAACCCACAATAAAATGACATTCCTATCAGGATTAAATATTAGGAAGGTCCATCCTTTCTTGAACAAATTAGCAGAGTAGCTACGACAATGAAAACGACATCATATTTTGTTTGTTATTCATACTGACACTTGAGATGTTTTATCGAGCTTTTGCCCATGGATGCTACCTAATTTAAACAGGCTTGTCATTGTATTGAGGTGCATGGTCGATAAATACTTCTTAAATCAGAGAGAGAAATTGTAGACACGTGTCAGCACCCGTTCCCTGGGAAGTATAAGCAATTATAAAACAAAGTAGATAATGAACTACCTCCTTTCTCTTGTCACGCTTCCTTTTCACCTCATGGAAAGTATCTGCAAAGCCACAAAAGTAACTCTTAATTAACCTTCAACAGCATAGACTACCAAGCTATTGGCATGAAGACATGCATAAATGAAATAAGGACACAGATGAACACTGCCCAAAGCTAAAGGGTTCACTAAGTATCTTCACCCTACAAAGGAGGAGCTCTTGCTGTTGTGGGGACTGAATATCAAACCCATGTAGCACATAAAGGCTATCAAGCTATGGGTTGTGAATGACCATCAAGCTCCTACCAGCCAGTGCAACTGTTATCATTAGCTATTCCCCTTGTTACCAGAACCAAAGCAATAAATCTAGATGCTAATGTTCAAACAGTGCTAAAAAAATCATTACCTCGTCTATTAAACTTTTGCTGCTAACAACAATCTGATCCAATTAGCAAGCACTTATATTAGCTCCGAATCACATAAAAAGGCAAGCCTAACGTGTCATTTCTAATATCTACGGATGACCTGAAAGTCTAAAGTAAGTATGTGCTCAGGCCTCCTTTTGTAGTCTATGAACACTGTTTTCGTGCTTTTCCCAGGTGCAACAAGTCAGTCAAGCGTGTCAGTCGTATCCTCGAGCTGAACAATGACACGAACAAGGAAAAAGGAAAAACCAAAGCCTGCTCAAAGAAAGCAAGATCTGATACAACAAGTAAAGGCACAAATAAAAGAACAGAGGCACAACTGGTGCACTAAATTCAGGAAAAAAGCTTTTCAAACACTTGACAGTCACACGAGCTAACATCTGCATGGACTCTTAACAGCTAAAAGTTCTTACATAGGCAGGAGCAAGAAAAGCCACCAATTACACAGCTAACGAGCATAAAATTGAACAAATCTCGAATTTTTTAAAGTCAACATGCCCCGTCGGAACTGAAACCAGAATTCGACCCAAGCAACACCAACAGATAGGAAGACACGGTAAGAATATGAGAAGAGGTTTGATCATTGCCATACACACGCGTACTGATGCCACCACTATGCTCAATCAGATCCAATGACCAAAACAACAACTCCCCAAATCAAAATAATATTCCACCACCAGACGTTATGCCTCCTCCTAAAATCACACGTCACAGTAGTTCCGACCAAGAATAAGGCCAACGCCGCGTTGTAATCCACATAGAGGGCACAATCACGCAACAAAATATTCCTTACACAGCCAGGAATAAAGAAGAGGAAAAAAACAGCCAGCGCAACCCAATCCCCATCACGACCCACCTCAGATTTCCCTCTGAAACAAACAACCCTCTCCCCAAAACTTGAGTCTGGCTTCAAATCGCTTCGCCCCAGCAAAGACCAAAATCAAAAACAACATACTCACACAAAAGGGGAGGCAGAAAAGGGGGTTAACTCTGCCAAAATATTTTGTGCGTCAGGATGAACTACCTTGAAACAGGAGCTTCTGAGCGGTCTCATTGGGATCCATGGAACACTCCTTAAGCATTGCGTATATCTCATCGTCGGAATGATTGCCCGCGATCTCCTTGATGTTCTGGATGGTCTTCCGAACGCTCGCGGGAACCGAGCTGGAGGCCCCAACCCTAAATCCGCCGCTCATGTTTTAGAGTGAGAAAGAGGGAGGGAGGCAAGAGAATGAAAGAAAAGGAGATGGAGAGAGGGAGGGAGGGGAGGGCTGCTTCGAAGTAAAGGGAAAGAGGAATGAAAAAAAGCAATGATATTAAAAAAAAAAAAATGTGCGGGGTTAGGGGGGCTGGCAGAGAGAGAGAGGGGGGAGAGAGAGGGTTTTGAACACTTAGAAAGTTAGAGAGAGAGGAGAGAACATTTTTTGCTGGGAAATCTAGAGAGGGAAAGGGAAGAGAAGCCCGCAATATCTTTTTACATGCCTTAGGGCTTTCAGTAAAATTCAAAGAATTACATGCAAAAGGAAAGAAAGGAAAACACTTTCCACTGTACAGGCTCGTGAGAAACCGAAAGTTTACTCAAAACGCCTCGCCTAATTGCTAGTGATAAAATTTTCAGTTCATTGACATTATTGCCCCTCTCAAAAAGCTCACTGTTCATTGTTGAGCCTTTCCATTAACGGTTTGCTAACTATATGATTTAAGAACTGATAAGTAAATGGTGTTTCTTCTAAGCATGGTGGGAGTACCAAACAATATATTATAAAAATATATTTTCTCTGCATGGTCTTAAGGGTAAGAAAGACATTATCTCACCACCCAAATAAGAGGCGAAGCTCCGGTTCCTTTTACCCGGAGGTTCAGAGTTGTATAGAGGATGGGCCGATCACATACTTCAACTTGCATATAGAATTTATCCCGAGCATAACCTATCCTCCCACCCGTTTGAACTATTGCCTCTTAAAGTGCTTTATTCTTGCTGTTTAGGAAAGAAACATATGATTTGATATATATGTGCTTCCGAGCATCTAAGAAAATGTTAGGAATATAAATCGAAAGCTTTGTTTTCACATTCATGTGAATGATTCATGATGTGTATGCGAAGTTTCAAATGGCATCTACTTTTAATGTGATGCTGTGAGCTCCTGCGTCATTTTATCACTACCAAAATCTATTCTCTACCATTGTTCTTCATCCTCTCCAAAGTGCACTTTAAAAATGAGATGCAGATCACAAAAGTTTCATGGGTTTTTCTTGTTCGGTTCGAACTGACGTTCAAAAGATCAAATAAATTGAACTGAAAACCTCACGTGGAAATGTAAGTTTAGGCTTTTTGGGGAGTAGGAAAAGGAGAAGAATTGTGAGATTGAGAGTAGTCCTTTCGGGGAAATATACAAATGAATCGTCCTTATTCACTAGTCGTTTTATCAGTTATTGAATGTTCAAAATTAATTACAGGAAACCATCCAACGAATAAGCAATTAACAAATGGCCACCAACTTGTGTACTTCATCACATATTGGTTAAACTTTTCACGTTAATTCTCGAGCAATTGTCTCTTTGAAAGAAAATGTTAACTTAATGATTAATTTTCATAAATGCCTTTTGGTTGTAAATACGTTTAAATAATTTAAAAAATGACATTGCTGCTGCTATGTAACGAGGGATGACGGTGTCAATTGTGAAAATCAAGGGATTATTTAATGAAGTTTAAGAATTGAGCAGTGATTTATTAATTGTTTATTTATTGAGCAGCATGTCATAATCTTTTAAATGTTTAACTATAGTGAAATCAATTTACAACATATATGTATATATATATATATATATATATATTGAATAATATATTGCCCTATAAGGAAAAGGTTAAAATACGTTGACACAAATTTTTTCTAATATATTATTATTTTATAATTTGCACAGAGTTAGCAATTATTTTTTATTACTTTTATCATATAGTAGCCATAGGTAATTGAAGTATAACAAATTACACTCAAACTCCAATAACTTTTTTTTTTTTGTTGATATACATGATATTTAATAGGCACGAAAACAAGCCAATGCAGTACTTTGCATATTTCAGTAATTAAAACACGTTATATTGAAATTTGTATTTTCATTGTTCGAAAAATTAGAATACATCCACGTAGTCTTTCTTGTGAGGTCAATACTCTGTTGGTTTTTCTTTTTTATCTACGTCGACGACGATGGATAGCCAAATATTTATTTGAATAAAGTCATTAAATAGGCAACTTAAATCTTAAGGCAAATAATTGTTGCTATTAATAGCAATTAGCAATTAATTACATTAATCTATGCATCATCCTACTTATTTGTTGATGTGTATATTTTGTTTTATTTACTTTTATGGTACACATAACTTTAAACATCCTTATTTTAACATGTATTAATTGTTATATACACAAATAAGTTGTCACATAAAAAAAATAGCATGCACGTGTAACACTGTTTTGTATCGAATAAATTGACAAATATGAAACCATTTTTTGTTTAAAAAAATTAGAATCAATTGCATGCAATATATTGGAAGTTTCAAACTTTCAGGAAAATAACTATATGTATATTTTATGTTCAAATTATTCTCCTATTGTACCACAATGATTTGTTAATTTTTCGTTTTTAGACAGGTAAAAGTCTATATATAAATCTGCATACATGATAAAATGTTAAAAAAAGAGAAAATTTGTAATGTAGATTTTTTAAACTCTCGAATAAAACGATTATCGTGTCACAATTTGAAAACCAACACTGTCTTTCTCAATACATGGTAAGAAGACAAACAGGCAATTTTTCATTTACTGACAACTAAACTTTGTTGTGTACATAATAATTACTAGTTTTCATATTTATTACAACCATTTTCCCAATATAAAGTTTCTATAACAGACTATTATGAGAACAAAAAGTCCAAATGATCAAAGCACATAATAGAATAGTAAGAAATCACCAACATTTTTGTCAACCTCCATGTACCTCATGTGCAACATAAAAAGTGCAAATAAAATATCAACCGACTAGGATGACTCCAAAATCATATTCTTCAAGGCATAAATATGTGAGTTAGGTATCCAAATATGACTATAGGCATATATTATCATAGTCATAACCACTAACATTATACTAATGTTTTCATATATTGCATATATGTAAACGACATAATCATGGTCGACTTATAATTTGTATGTGAGTAAGCCACTGTCTTTGTATGTCAATATGTCATAGACAGTATAACACTCATATATAAAGGTCATAAATATTAGCACTACGTAAATGTGAAGACAATATTGACAACATTTAATGTCAAAATGCTTAGGTTAATTCACAACTTTTATGAAGTTTTTTTATTATAAACATTTTGCTTTCATACATCGTACACTAACGTAGAACACAAACTATACGTTCATCATTCATATGTGCATAAACTGAGATAATATTTTGTATAATGCATGTACAGCTAACTTTGAATATTGTCACAATAGTAAATCAACAACCAGCAGCATCACTCAATATGCTTGTTCATTCAAGCATGTAAATCTGAGTGTCATTGTAAAACCAACATGATTTTTATATTCTCAATTAATACTATAAAGAACATGTCCCTACGGATGAATTATACAACACACGTACAACATTTCCACATATTAATTTTGACTACCAAATGAGATTGTAATGTCATGATTAATTTTTAAGGCACTCGCTTCATACGAAGTTTTTTAACAAAAAATCTATAGCAGCCCTTTAATACCAATGTTTGTAATAAAAACATACAAACATATAAAAGTATATTTTCTGAACCCGTTTACATCAATGTACCAGAACAATCAAAGCTACAAATATTATTAATTCATTGTATGCTCCCATTCAATTGGAAAACGCTGCTTTGTTTATGCTTAAAGTTTTATAATATTTATTACCTTTAAGTTAAAAAGGTACAAATCTGGTGAATTTAGTAACGCTGACTTATATTAAGAAAATTAGCACGACCATATATTTAAAGTTTTTGAACAATAAAATTTATTATTATCAAATATATCTCACCATTATATGCTAATTAACTACAATGGGAAAAGACTTTATTGATTTATAAAATGCAGGTATAAATAAAAGAAAAAACTTGCAGCATTTCTGTAACGCATATACACTTCTATAAAACTTGATCACCATGTCATGCAAAGCTCTTTAAAAGTAAAAGTGGGAGAGGTTGGCCCGAACTGAACCAAGTCGCTCGTAGTGTTCCGAAGAGAGTCGTAGCCCGATCCTGCACCTTGACCTCACATAGTAAGTAGGCACTTTGCTTCTCTCTCTCTCTCTCTCTCTCTCTCTCTCTCAAAACCCTAGTTTCTCCAGTCGGCCATTTTCCCGGCCCTAATTCGTCGTACCCTTCGCGCGCGCTCTCCCTCTCAACCGGGAGGTTCTTTGTTTCCGAGAAGAAGAAGTGGAACAGGGGAAGAGAAAGCTGGGGAAGGTCAAGGCCATGGGATCGAAATCGAAGGGTTCCGCTTCAAGTGAAAATGCCGATGCCCCATCCGGCGAGGGTGGGAGCCCAGGGTACGCCCCATGTCGCCCTTTCGCATCAGTTTGTCTTGCGATTTTCTTTTGTTTTCCCTTTTGCGGGCTGTAGTCGTTGTTTTATAGATGATTTCTTCGTACCCATGCGTTTATTCGTATAAAATATGGCTTATTATTCGTTCTGATTGGATAGTCTTCTCACACACTCTCTCTATCATTCCCTCCGTTCGTCTTTGCAATTCATGGTTGCTTCCATTCGTTTCCTCACAAGTATGTGATCTTGTGGACTCCCATCTGGGTGGCCTTTGCGTTTCCCTTCTTTATGGTCGTCTTCACGTTAAATATGAGATATTCTATTTTCTTTCGTTGTTTCCTATAATCCTATTACATTTCTGGCTCAAAATATCACTGTCTCGAGTGTTCACGAGTTAAGTGTTTATGTTATTATTTCGGGATAAATGCAATGTTTAACTTGTTTGGTCTCGTGCGTTCTTTCTCTCTTGGTTCATGTCCCCATTCTTTAGGTGCTTATTTGTATATTCAATTGTCTGCATTGTTTCCTGCCACGACCTCAAGTTGCTTGATTATGGTGAATTCAATTTCGATCTGGCAGTTTTCCTTCTTATCTGTTTCAATGCGTTCTGTGTTGTTCATTGATCGAGTCAGACACCTGTTTTTTATTTCATCTGGTCTCCTCATGTTCTTGATAATAGCGAACCAATCGCAGTCTGCTTTTATGTGTATTTACGTGTACGTGGTGCTTTTTAATGTGTTTTACCTCTATGATAATCTGGACATCTTTTCACCTGCCTGACATTTTTTTTCCCCTGTTTTGCTTTGCTCTCGGATAACCAGAAAGATATTCGTTGGAGGCTTAGCGAAGGATGTTACCTTAGGTGGGTGTATTCTCATCACTGATTTAATTGCTCATGCCTTACTCCAATATTTGGTTTTGCTTGTTTATTTTCTAAATTTCAGTCTTCACGTGTGGTTAATGCAGCGGTGTTTTCTAAGTACTTTGGGAAATATGGGGAGATCACAGATTCTGTCATAATGAGAGATAAATATTCTGGACATCCAAGAGGTTTCGGTTTTGTTACTTATGCAGACCCTTCAGTTGTCGACAGAGTGATACAAGAAACTCACATACTTAATGGGAAACAAGTAAGTGTCATCCCTTTGTGTCTTTCATTTCAAAACTTAAAAAACGTTAGTGCTGTTATCCTCAATCTCTTGGTGTTGAGATATATATTGCATATTCATAATTAGAATTAGGAATACATGTTACCATTGCGATGCTCATCTTTGATATTTTGCTGAAACATCTTGTCTTTGGGTTTCTTTACATGAGAAACTTTTTTTACCAAAACATGCTATCATTGCCATGCTCGTCGTTGATATTTTTCTGAAACATCTTGTCTTTGGTTTTCTTTACATGAGTTTTTTTTTTTTTTTTATCTTTTTTGTATTAAAGGAATGCAGGGGAAGGAGCTTCTCGGTTTTCGAGGCCTTCTTAATGTTGAAATTAATTAAATTATTCATGCTTGTGTTCTGTAACCATATATTTATCTAATTGCTAACCTTTTTAGGACTTAACTGTTTAGTTTTCACCTTAGTAAAAGGACTTTTGTCACTATCATATTAGTCTGTGACCATATCAAATGGTGTCTTTTCTGTAATGAACCTTAAGTTAGTGTTTGAGCCTCAAAACTTATCCCCATATAAAAACATAACGATTTGACTTGTAGATTTTTGCTTGCATGGTAGTCTAACCGGATCATGAGGTCAGGTATCTCAAGTAGCTCATTGGTGAGCCATGCCATGCTACCATTTTTTCGACTTCTCATTGTTTTCCTTTATATTTATCCTAAAATATGGTCTCTGCCTTCTTGGCCTTATTCTTCCTTCATTTTCTTTGTTTCTATTTCTCCTTGATCTGGCTTATACATGCATGTTATTCTGAGCCAGTAATGATATCAGGTGAATAAACTCTCTATCTGCGATTAACTCATTTACATCAAAAGCCAGCTCGAGGTTAGCTGATGACTCAAATTCATATGGGCAAATCTTGAGCCTAGCTTGTGCATATGGTTCATTAGCACAGTATGAGCTGGATTGTGCAAATAGTGCACATGATTATAGCAATGATAAACACCGTGTTCATGCTTTTGCCTCTTTTTTAATATGAAGAATCTTCTGTTTTTTAACAAGGCATGCCCAAATAAGCATTTAACCAAACGGGGCTGTCCAACAGGGTACTTGATTCATTAACTAGCACTGGGTTCATGATTGTTGTATGTCAAGCAAACGAGGTTGAATAAAAGAACAACATAGCTATCTTGACAAACAGCTTATAGCTGCATGAGGTGGCACAGTTGCAGTTGATATATCCTACATGCATGGCTAGGTGCGTATGTGACCTAGGTAGGAGCTTAGTCTATGTGAGCATCTAGGTAGATTGCAAGTGCCTGAGTGGTAGGCATACTTGGTCATTCTTTAGTTTGTCTTCCTCTATATGGGCTGATTCAAAATATGTAAAATGGTTTAGGAAGACAGTCATTCAAAGGAGCTCTACTTTAATTGGTAGAGATTGCCTATATATATATATATATATATATATATATATATATTATATATATTCCTGAACTTAGTTTGTAACTGCTTTGGATGGATATATAAGACTGCAAAATATGGTTATATATATGCAAACAACTTACACACACTCTCTCATCTGAGAGGATCTCATCCAACTGCTTGCATACTTCTTGGGGTTGTTAGGTTTAGGTTGTTTCTCTTTCTCTCTTTGTGATTCAAGCTTCTCCATGGTGGGGGAGGGCACATTACCCCCTCTTCTTTCATGCTAATCTAAATGGAAGACTCTCTCTCTCTTTCTCTGGGTATGTCACTGTCTTCTCCCAAAGTTTTGGTTTTAGAATTTTTAATTGAACTGAGCTCGATGAGCTGCAGCAAGTCGAGCTTGGGTTGAGTTCAAGCTATGGCATATATGCTGAGTTGAGTCAAGCTGGCCAAGCTTGAGGTCATTCTGGTTCAAACTGACAAGGAGCAAAAGAAATGGTATTACGGCACCAAATCAATCTCTACTGTCCGGGAAGCCAGAATGATAATGTCTTACAAACATGAGGCTATCTTTAAGAAGCTAATTGTAATTTTGTTTATCTAATTGAGATTGTTTTTTCTAGTTTTCCAGTGATCAGGTGATTGTATCAGCTGATATTTTATCTCTGTTTTCCTTGCAAATGCTAGTGCTGATATGATTCTCTCTCGCTCTCTCTTTTTCTCATTGGTACAAACTACAGGGGCACTGTGAATGCGGCATACTTTTTTTTTTTCCTGTGCTATTCATTGCTGCTTTTTTGTTTTCAGTATCTTAATACTTATCCTAAAAAATTGTCATGCTCGCGTGTCATGGTTTACTAAGTTAGGGATGCATTGATGGTATCAGCATTGGAGGTCAATCAATTTAGTAAATGACAGAGAATCTGGCAGTGTTGGCCATATTGGAGTATTAATCCTTTTTGTGAAACTGGTCAAGAGAACTTAGAAATATGAGATAGCAAGATTTGTATCAGTAAAGACACATTATGGTATGTATCTTCTGATTCAGGTCAATGTTTGCTGATAATGATGATGGAGATATAAGGTGCTATAGCACCCACTTCTGGTGATGGACCACAAGAATTCTGTTATAGCGTTTCTTTTTGTCCATGCCATGCTTGTGGTGTTGAACAATAGTGCCTGTTCTTATACAAGTTAGGAGTTGGAAAAGGGGAAATTGGACATGTTGTAAAAGATGTATATGAGTTGGTTGTTTGTATTCAAGTCTGACATTCTTTGTTTCACGAACTTAGGAGTGTAAGTTGAGACATATTTTCTAAATATAGACACACATGATTATCTAACCAGATTCACGGGAAATGAGTTAGTGGGTTATGTATTTTTGTGTTGTCATTCACTTTTCATTGTTTGTAAAGAAGAACAGATAAGAGATGGTGGCACGTTGGATTCATTCATCCTTTGTAATAATTTATGCATGCTTTGCAGGTTGAGATTAAGAGAACAATCCCAAAAGGAGCCATACCATCCAAAGATTTCAGGACAAAAAAGATTTTTGTGGGAGGAATACCTCCAACAGTTACAGAAGGTAGATGCGCACATCAAGTACAATTTTATTCCGTTGTCTTATTACCGTTTTCTTCATGCTTACTGTTTCTTTGCTCTATCTAGATGAATTCAAGAATTTCTTCGGGAAATATGGGAAAGTGGTGGACCACCAAATCATACGTGACCATACAACCAATCGATCTCGGGGTTTTGGCTTTATAGTGTTTGACTCAGAACAAGTTGTAGATGATTTATTAGTGAAAGGGAATATGATTGACCTGATGGGCACCAAGGTGAGTCTGATAAATTGGTTGCCTGTGGAAAGAACAGTTCGTAACTTTCTGTTTCGTCTTACTGTGTTTTCCTACCCAGCTAGTAATGTTTCTTTTACTTGTTGTTTGATGTTCAATTGCTTTCTTCCCTTTTTAGAAATGTGTGGTTTGACGACCGACTCTTTTTATCCTCTCATCATTTGTTGTGAAGTCCACCCATGTCATAGAGTGCAGATCATTATAGAAAGAGTAGTTATCAAGGTTTTTTAGATGGCTTGCAGGAAACAGGAACCTAGGTTAACCTTATTGCTTTCTTGTAGGTGGAGATAAAGAAGGCAGAGCCAAGAAAGGCCTCCAACCTACCCGGACCTTCATTTGGTAGCGACTCTAGGGCTCGGCCTTACAGTGGAGGTGCAGGTGGATTTGGTGGCTCTTATGGTGGATTTGGTGGTCCTGGGGACTTTGGTCCTCCCCCATATAGGTCTGGTGGAGGCTATGGTTCTAGGCTTGGTAGTTATGGTGGATTTGGTGGCGGTGTTGGTAGCGATTTTGGTGGTGGTTATGGAGGATTTGGTAGTGGTGGCTTAGGTGGTTATCGAGGAGAAACTTCTTTTGGCTACTCTGGTCGCCTCGGCTCTTATGGTGGTGGCGGTGCCGGGTTTGATGGTGGGTATGGTGGTGGTGGGCCTCTTGGGGGTTATGGCAGAGGCGTTGATGATTATGGTGGTTATGGGAGATCTGACTATGGTGGTGGGTATGAATCTGGTCCAGGTGCTGGATATGGTGGAGGTAGCTATTATGGAGGTAGGGGTGGTTATGGAGGTGGCGGCACTGGAAGGTACCATCCTTATGCAAGGTAGAGGCGCTCGCTCTGGTGCACTTGATTGATACTAGCTCAAATGAAAATGATTTCAAGGTGTCTAGAAATTTCAGCAGATCTAGTTTTATTGGTGCCTTGTACTCAGGTAGCTTCTGTATCCTCCCTAGTGAGAGATCTCAGCGGATGGTTCCTGTGCTTTAGATACTCCTCATGTTAATGTATTTGTCATTGAAGACCTACAGGGTTTCTATGATCTTATGTTTATGCAGTTATTTGGATTCGGAATCTGGTATTTAGAATTCCTAGTTTTCTGGGTTCTATTGGATAGTTGTGAGTTTGGTATGCTAGATCCCATCCCAAGTCTTTGATTGAATGAAACTTCCATACACGTTACAAGGATGTTAGTTCTGGATTGTTCGTAGATTTTTTGGCAGAGCTAGCGAATAGGTGTCCTTTTAGTAGTAGACCTGGGAACCATATGTAAGGATTGGAAACCTGAGAAACCCTTGTCTTTTTGGACCTTGCATTCCGTAAGCTTCCTTTTGTTCATTTGGGTCGCAGTGCATGAGAGAACTGCCAAATACCTGGAGCTTTTATTTTGAATGGATGGTAGAGGCTAGGCAGCGGCCTTCCAGTTGGTGACAGAGATGCACCTCTAGTATTCTTTTTAACCTTCTACAAGGAGTTCTTGAGTGCAGTCTCAAGTTCTTGACGCCAAACCTCCTAGCCAGTTTGATGGATCTCTTGTTAGGAAACAACGACGATACTTCCCTAATATCTGTAAGAAACTAATGTACAGCTTCAACCATGGAGGTTTTTCCCGAAACTTTGTCCTCTCTCTGAATAGCTAAAATTTGAGTATCGGTGGAAGCATGTTAGTGTGTTCTTTATTATACGCAATTGTTGGGGAGCATCGAATTCTGGGGGGTTTGCGATTCCGCTGTTTAGGATTCCATTTGAAGCTGGCAACACGAAGACTGTTTTAAGCATAGCTACCAGGAAACAGAAGGGCAAGGGAAGCTATGCAGGAAGAGTAGGCCGGGAAACTAACCCAGAAATTGATAAGTGCGAAGCCAGGTATGGAAATATATTAATTACAATAGAACTATAAAAATGATAATAGGGAAGATTTAATTGTACACTTATAATGTCGTTAGAAACATAGTGCGTTGAAAAAGTTAAAAAGAAAGTAGATAAACGAAAGATGAGCAATTATGAACCGTTAAAGAACAAGTTTCCTATTCTAAATGAAACGAGGTTCTCGCGAGAAAGAAACGAGCTTGTCCAACTTCAGTTACCGCAAATGAACACAAATAAGATTTTGGCAACTCTGGTTTCAACAGCACTAACAAGACCATCCTCAAATAGCAATGTCCTGTAATCTCAAGCATAACTTGCTGTTTATGCACCCTTTCCTGCACACAATGTTTGGTAAACTCTCATCTGGTCTTACTTTTGAAAGATGTTCATTCTTTTATAACTTAAAGAGAATAGACCAGTTTTGTTAGGCAGACTTCTACGACTTTATGTCAAGGTATGCAACGCAATGGTAAACTGCTGGTCTCTGTCTGGAACTTTGAAAAGCAAGTCCAATCCTTTAGCCAGCAAGGAGCACAGCATGCCTCAGATTTTCTTAGCATTATTGCAAGACAGTCATAGAATAGTAAATACATAAAAAAAACCAAATGGTGCATTAGAGTGCAAAGTCATCCCGATTTTGCTTCCTTTTGGTCCATTTGTTAGAGATTGGTTAAAAGGCGAAGGCCAAATAGGTACTGCCATTCGTGTCTCTAGGCCACTGCAGGCTCTGCAGCTTGAATGGGCACATGAAACATGATCACGTATGCATGCATCCAATGTAAAAAATTGCCTTGATGGCTAAGGCTGGATAATTCAACTTTTTCATATTTAACAAAAGAAGGTGCACCATTGGCTCGGAATTGGGCCTCCATCAGGAAGGCTGCCAACTCCTCAACCAAAAACAGCGACATATTTGTGCGGGTGTGCGCCATATTTGCCAAACCTATTCCTGGTTACACGAACCAATTCCGTGCGCACCCGCGGAATAAGTTGGTTCACCAAGAAACGCATTTCAGTGAATGCCATTGAGAGACTCATGATTAGATATAAGAGTTTTTTCCAGGAAACAAACATTTGCTTAATATGACTGTGTCTTTACAGGTGAATGCTTATTGAACGTATGCAATATGCATCTGAAGGGCCATACACGTTTAAGATCTCACCAGTTTTCTGCCAAGCGTGGAAAGTAAGATAATTATGGACCCGTTATGAAAGGCACAGAAAAGTGGGGACTCAGCTATTTACAGATGTGAGAAAAAGACTGAGGCAACGTCTTGATCCAACTCCACTGGATTTCATTCTGATGCAGCAGCAGACACTGAATCCAAATTTTCACCAAGCTGGCCTTGAACGAATTGAAGAACCGAAAGGCGCTGCACAAGCAACCGCATAAGAGATAACCACATAACAATTAGCACACATGCACAGACAATTAGAAAAATCCATTGCTCATACCCGTTTCTCTAAGCCAATTTCGCTTGGGCTTATGGTCAAATGCTCCAGACATTCTATTGCTTCGTGAAACCTCTCAATAGCCAAGCTTTCATTACCAAGATTTCTGTCAGCATCCGCAACTTTTGCCAAAGAGACAGCTACGTCCAACATCTACAAATAGATGCATTATATGAGACCAAACAAAAAAAAGTGATTGCGTTTTTCTATGATAATGGTCTAGAGGGGATGAATAAGAGGAATATCTCTTGGAACTCTCAAAATCCAAAAAGAAAAAACAAAGTACATTGAAAAAATATGGTGGAACACATTTCTTTTATTAGTGACGAACTTGCATCGGTTCGACACTTGTTTCAGAGAGAGAGAGTGAGAGGGTTGTACCATTTCATTGATAATTTACTTGCATGATGCAGCCGAAGTGAAGCTTCATGTGGAGTAACAACGGTATATTTTTAAATGGAAACAAAAAAACAATAGATGACATGAATGCAACCTTGAACATAGCTAGAAGGGAAGCTAACAGAAACAACACAAATTCTTTAAGTGATTATGGATAAACCAGATTTACAATAGATCGTCACCAACTTTAAAAGTGTTGCATGTTAAGATGAGTTTACTGATTCAGCAACGTTCTCGACATTCTCTCCAGTCTCCAACTAGACATATCACCAGGTCAATGAAACCCTAACTCCTTTAACCAAGAACCAACCATCTCTCATGTTCAATTCCAAACCAAACAGTCAAACGAACTGTTATTGAAACCATTCTGCAAATATGAAGATTAGAGTCCCAGCAGGCACAAATTTTACAAGCAAAGGGAAAGCAGAAACTATTCTTCCAGTCAAAAGATTAGCAACGAAAAATGCATTTCTTCTAGTTGAACTAAGAACCTAAGGACACTAACTAAAAAGAAGCTTGCCGTGGCAAAAAGAACCAGTACATAAAAGGTCATGGCTTCCACAAGTAGGAACTCCTGGAACACCCACCAACCATGTTGGCTTAATGCCATACTTGAGACAAAGGTAAGACAAAGTGGACATAACGTGCCAGCAACATGGACCAACAAAATGCAATGCAGGGAGTGACACAAAACGGAGTATGCAAAAATAGTTCGGAAAGACAACAAATTCATTTCATTTCTCCTTGATGTTTTGAAAAAGTAGATAGCAAAGGGTATTGATAAGCTTTCTCCGAACCAAAATGTTTACCTGAGATGGCATCTTTGACTGATCTTTAACTGCATTTCGACGAACATCAAGAGCTTGGGCATAGTAATTTTTAGCAGCCAATAGGTCACCATCATAAAACTTAAGATCACCGACCTTGTTCAGTGACACAGAAAGGGTGTGCATAACCTAATTAACAGAACAACAAATGGGAACTGCATTCACGAACCATTTTATGAAGTAAAATCTTATTCTTAAAATTAGAGCTTTGAGCAAGGTCATAATTTTTACAAACCTCTATGTCATCAATCTGCAATTTAGAAAGAAAGTCGACACTTTCTTCAAAATAACTGACTGCTGAACTAGCATCTCCTAGTGCTCGGCTGCCATAAAATAGAACCCACAGCAGGGCAAGATGACTCAGAAAAAGAAGAATAATGCTCTATTTATAAGAATCCGATCATCCATTCACAGAAAAAGGAACTGGGCCAATCAAATAAAAATGAGGTAAATGGTAATCACACATATAATTCATATTAGCTACCTGATATATATATATCTCTCTCCCTGTCATATACGCATGGGCGACAATAGATAGAGAGAAGGAAAGCATCTGAACAGGTGGTGATCGAGAATAGCATAAACCAAGGAGTCAGGATACAGCATTACAAGCATACATGAATCAAACTGTTCTTCATCTCTACAGGAAGTGAAAATGACATTCAAGGTTTCCCAGGGGCTGACTTTTGGATTAGAACAAATGAAACTTAGCAAATAATAATTGCTAGATTTCTTTAACATTAATATGGAAAGAGTGAAAAGGAAAGGACCTGCAATCACCAAGCATGCCGAGAACTGCTCCAAGTTGCGTGCATAATTCTGAAGTATTCCCTACTCCTTGTATCTGCTCCCGAATATCCTCCACACATAAGGAAAGCCTTGATTTTGCACTTTCTATGTTTTGAGCTCGAAATGCCTATATGAGGAGCAACAAGCAGTTACATACGAATCACTAGCAAAATCCTAGACCAACAAAGAACACATGTCTATACACTATACATAAGCTTTTGACATACACGATGTGACTATCTAGGGCTTCATTTCTTCTATAACCTTAGATGACTATCTACGGTTTTTTTTTTCACTCACCCTCATCGCTTGTTGCACCAAGAAAGAGCCTCTCTCCAAAGAGACATCTTCATAGATCACTTTTTTTGGCTGCTCTCCTTCTGCTTGTGCATCTGATGGATGGGACCTCTTAATTCTAGCATGCCCTTCTATGAAACGATCAACCATCTCTTGAAGTTCAGAGTCAGGCTCAATTTTTTCTATGTCAGCACCACAAAGTGGACAGTCCTTGAAGCGAGAAATACAATGTCTGGTTAACCAAGAAAGATGTCAATGGATCAACCAGAGTAAAAATGATCAAGTAATGCAAGAAACTTATTGAAAATGGTAGAGAGGGCTGCAAAATTACTTCGCCCACTCACTTGCAGAACTTGTGAGAACAAGGCACACATTTGCTGGCCTCAAAGAGAAGAGCTTGACAAATTATACAGCTAAGTGGTCCCAACTTGAATGTCTGAGAATCATAACCAAAAGGACACTTTCCAGTTGGCATAACAGAAGATGCACTTTCACTCTTCTCAGGAGCTCCTTTTTTGTGTTTGCTTTGGCTTTCATCTATCTTTTTAGGGCAAACCTCAGTGGCACTTACTGCCCTTGCAAAAGGACACATAGATGCCATGCTGACCTATGATTGCCTGTTTCAACAACAAACATTTTGTAGTTGTGATATATGTAGATTTCAACAGTATACAGTGATGGAACTTGATGGATGAGAAAATTTTTTAGTACCATTAACATTCAAAGAAAAATAAATTCAGAAACCTGCAAATGTATATGTTACCAATGGAAAAAAAAAAAAAATAAAAGCATACGATTTCACCATTACTAAACCAGAATCATAGTTCCAAGTATTACCAACAAACTAGGAAAACCCTGTACAAGAAACATGAGAATGCAAATTTAAGCATTAAATTGCAAAAAAATGACACCACAGATGCCATATGTCCATGGCCATTTATTGACTTGGTTAAAAGGAAATCCCAAAAGGCTTCCATCAAATTGAAGTAAGTGCCAAA
Source organism: Nymphaea thermarum (assembly GCA_011799765.1). Classification (NCBI taxonomy): domain Eukaryota; kingdom Viridiplantae; phylum Streptophyta; class Magnoliopsida; order Nymphaeales; family Nymphaeaceae; genus Nymphaea; species Nymphaea thermarum. The sequence continues at coordinate 260,346 of JAANDH010000363.1, forward strand.
TGGGCCTTCGGGCAAAGTCAAAAGACTCAACACTGACCTGGCACTGCAGAAAGCAGCAATAACCAATAAGTGATAAACTCTAAGTTCATTTCACTAAGACATGTAAAGGTTATCTAACAGTATGAACACATCAACATACCCATGGTCCATAAAAGATACAATCAGAGCATATGCATGGTTAGGTTGCCATGCCTTTGTGCGGTATGGAGAAGCTTACATGTTCTACTGCCTATGGGCTTTATCTGTTTTTGGTTTCATCCTTTGTTGTTTCATCAGGTTCAAAATACTCTTTATTCTAGTGAGTTGGCCCATTGGACCAGACGCTTCTCAAGCTCAAACATTTTCATTTTAGTTAGAGGCCAAAATGCTGTACCTATAGGATAGAGGGAAAGGGAGAGGAAAGAAACTGAAGATTTCACATAGGCATCCCACATATGATATTAAAGTGACCAGAAGCACTTAGAGGGATTGTAACTGCATTGCAGACAGCTACAGTTAGAATTAGAAAGCATCCATGAGATGCTTCCAAATAACTGCTTGATTTCACTGAGACTCTGGAGTGTTAGC